>PVJS01000151.1:15000-164045 GCA_004027185.1 Glis glis | reverse complement strand
GGTTCGCGGCCAGCCTCAGCTCTCTCTCTCTCTCTCTTTCTCTCTCTCTCTCTCTCCCTGTCTCTCTCTCTCTACTTAGTGAGGCCCTCCACAACTTCGTGAGGCCTGGTTTCAAAATAAAGGATAAAAAATAGGGCTGGGGGTGTAGTGCGGAGGTAGAACGCCCCTGGGTTCAATCCCTGGTACCGCAAACAAAACAAAACAAAACAAAACAAAAAAAATGGATGAATGCGTAAAGAAGATGTGGTATATACATACAATGGAATTTTACTCAGTCATAAAAAACAAAATTATGTCATTTTGCAGGAAAATGAATGGAACTAGAGAATATTATGCTATGTGAGGCCATCAGTATTTTTTTAAGAGTCATAGTCAGAGCCATTTTTATTCCATTATATTATCTTCTATCAAGAGATACAGTCCTTTTTGAATCTGTACGTGATACTACACTAGAAGTTTTATTCAACACCATATATAACCATTTGCTATAAACATAATCACTCTCAGAAATTTTTTTTTCTTAACTTACCTTTAAAAGGCTTTTGAGAAATATTTGTAATGGTGAGAGGCCAATCCCTAGTAAAAGTCACTAAATTTATGTGAATTTTCTAGTCCTCCTTTTTGTCTCAATTGACTTTACCACCTTGATAAGCATCCCCAAACCACTATTAACTGTGCTTGTGTCATACTCCTACTTAGTTGAAAATAATTATAATTGAGTAGGTACCTTGTCTTCGGAGAGAGTCTTTAAAATGTTTCAAATATATAATAAGGGAATTTTTTTGACGATGGGAAATCTTTCCATACATTTTAGAACCTTGATATCTCTTTGATTTGTTGAGTTATCCGCCATATGTAATCTCTGGCACGAATTGAATCTTTTAAACCACATAGTATTTTCAATTTGAATAGGTGTGCTCACCCTCTTCAGCGGGCCTCCTATTATTCAGATGTGGTTATCTCCCCATTACTATGAGGCTTGAGCTTTTCTGTAATATCTCTCAATAGTGAAAGGTAGACAGAAGCTGGGATTCCCTAAATCATGGGCAGAAATAAAAACAGAAGAGCAGACTTCCTATACCACTGGTCTTCAACCCTGCGCTTGTAATTGTTCATCTTCTTCCTGTTAACAGCGACTGTGGTTAGCTTCTTTACATCATGGGTGGAAGGCCAGACCTACTGGGCAGAGCCACCTGGGATTAGCCTCAGTGGTTAGTGTCAGGAAGCACCAACTCCCAGTCAGTGTGGAGTTCATGTAGAATTTTGTTTAATGCCAAAAATACATTCACATTTAAATATCTGCACAGAGTATGACCCAGTCATTCTACTCACGTGCATCATTTCCTTTTAGTTTTAACTGATTTTCAAAGTAGTCACAAAGGCCAGGATGACTTTCTGAGCTGCTGGCAGGTTTGGATGGAGGACTATCTCTAGAGAACTTATTTTGAGCAGGTGTGTAGGTCTCATACTTCTCCAATTTCTTCAAGACCAGAGGAAAGAAATATTTGCCCTGGTTAACTCAAAAGGCAAAGGAAGATCATTTAAAGGCTTAGAAATTTCAGTTAATAAAATTACTAACATCAAAGAAAAAAAATCACTGTGACTTGTCAGAAAGTTACCTGTGGGTCTTGTCTTTATCTTAGGTCTGTATAAACCTGTAAAATTACTTAAATGCAGTATTATATTCCTTCAAGTAACTGATTATACCTTTTGGTGCCTTAGATTTCTATACTTACAGAATGGACTTATACTTGTTATACTCCACATTTCTGCTTTTCCTGGACATAATTCATTAATGAGACTGGAAACTTCTAGAGTCTTTGGCTGGCTTCCCAACACTGACACTTTGATTACCTGTAGCACTTTTAATTCACCACCCCCTCACCAGCTGATCAGAGCTGGATGACTTCTTTGTGCCTGTGTGTACAGCTGTGTCTCTCACTAGAAGTCAAGCTCCGTGAAGGCAGGTCCTGGTCTGCCTTGTTCACTCCTATATTCTTAGTGCCTAGCACAGAGTGGGCACAGTAAATATGAATTGAATCAATGAACGAAAAAACGTATGAAGGGATGATTGAAAGCATGTGGTCCTAAGTGTATGGCATGTGTGCCTTACAGATAACCTAGTTAACCAACTTGTTGACTTCTTTATAGATGCTGAACACTAGGAGGCTTACAGAGTTTTGAAGACCTTGCTAAAGTCACTCAGCTAGCAGCAGATATTTACACCAGATTCCTGCTTGTCTCCACACTACGTAGATCCTCCTTACTCTCAAATTAGTTATAAAGAAACCATATGGTTTAGGTCTCTGGAATCAAGACAGGTCCCAATTTGAATCCTGGCCCACTCAGTTTCTTGCAAGTTTTCTGAGACTTCATTTTTTTTTATTTGTCTAATGGAGATAATAATATTTCATAGGACTACTATGGGGATTCAATAAGATAATGCAGTGAAAAGCTTAGTATTCTGTACAGTATATACTAAGTGTTCAATTAATGGTGAATCTTATAAAAATCCATAAGCATTTGTAAATCTGACTTATAGAGATTAAAGGGTCCTCAGAGTAAGCCCAGACCAATCTTCTTATTTTGCAGAGGAAGAAACTAAGCATCACAAAAAGGGAAAGGTCTTTTCCCAGGATAGATCTGCATGTAGAACCAGAATATATCATATATCAATGGATTCACAGTTATTTTGTAAATAGATTCCCAACTGTTCAAACATGTAAAGACATCAAATTTTGGAACATGCATGAAAATCATTCAACTAACATCACCCTGGTCATCAGATAGCTCTTTAATATTTTTTATTTTTTAGTAGTACCAGGGATTGAGCCCGGGGGCTCTACCCTCAGAGGTAGCCCCCTCTGAGCTACACCCACAGCCCTATTTTAGTTCTAAAAACAGGGTCTTGCTAGGTTGCTGAGAGTCTCGCTACATTGCTGAGGCTATCCTTGAACCCGCAATCTTCCTGGCTCAGCCTCCCAAGTACTGGGATTACAGACATGCAACATGCACCTTCTTTAATTTTTTAAGACCACCAATCTTTAAGTAAGCCTGTAAGGCAAGGTGGAGGCAGTGTGGCTCTTTGGACCTTCCAATATGTGATCTGTTTACCTTTTGTCATGGACAATATTGTTCTGATCTGTTTACATCTTATCTCTCTGTTAACCAAAGAAAAAGGAACTTTTCTTCACCTCTGATTAAATCAAAGTTCCACAGAAAAGCCAAGTGCCATTCTCAGCATCAGTGAAGAGCAGTCAGGCAGTTCCTTCACCCTGTCCCTCGTGGAAACCCAGCAGAAGAGCAGGGCATCTGTCAGACACTGGCACACTGCTAGCAAACCTCACTGGGACCGGAGGGTCATGTTCTCAAGGCCCAATCAGGGAGGTATTTAGTGGGGTCTGCCGATGTGCCATCCCTGCCATCTCTGCACACTTAGAGTGATGCTCCTGCTCAGTCACGGGGCCTCTGTGGACCCTCCCTTCTGCCTGTAAATCCCAGCCCCCTGCTGGTCCTCGAGGAGCTGAGAAGCAATAGCCTCTGCTGTGTTTAGTGATCTTGGTGGATTTGGAGGCAGAGGCATCAGGGGCAATGAGAGAAAAAGACTTGCAAGATGATGGTAATCAGGCACAAGATTAAAACCTGCCTGGGAAGAGAGCTCTGCTGTGTGCCCTGCTCAGTGAGCTGGTGCAGCTGCTGCTCAATGCCCGACAGGCAGGCTGACAGGCTGACAACGGAGGAGTGTGTGGACCGTTGCCAATCTCGTGCTATAGTTAGGGGTGAGGAGGGCATCGCTGGAAGTGGCATGTCCCAGTGCATAAAGCAAACAAGATCGGATAAGGGATGTCTGCTCCGAAGTTTATTGGGGGACTTGCGTTAGAATTCAAATAAAGTATTTTTTTTCAGGCCTTCCTAAAAAGGCACTCAATTGTTGGTAAAAAGCCAAAAAGGGCCAGTTGTCCATGGATGCGCAATGTAATGAGTAAAAAGCAAAATATATTCATTCTACTTTCCCAACCACAGCTAATTAAGGGGAGCTCATTTAAAAACAGACCTAACTTAATTTGCTAATATAAGTATTCAATTAAAGTTGTTCCCACTGCTTTCTTCTCCTCAGAATACTTCTTCGTATACTTATATATGATGCATTCATTGTGCGAATCCTTCAGAGGGTCCAGGTGGTAATGGGAAAGTGCTTTCAGGACTTCATAATTGCCCGAATTAAATAATATGTATGTAAATGGAACCCGAGTGGAAATTGCACACTGCAATACCATCAGGAATTGAGCCCTTGTATCCCAATATCTTTCAGCCAATCAGAATAAAGTACTTCTCATTTTATTCTATACTACTTAGAATAGTTTATTGCATTATTAAGTACATGTTACAAGAAGCACATTGTTGTTTAAGACTCATTGATTTAAGCAGAACTATTCTTATAAAGTTCCATAGGCTTTTACATAAAAAGAGAAGAGCCCATATAAAATTATAAAACCTTAATGTAATATAACAGCCTATAATATAATATTCTCACATTTTCTAAAGAAACCACCAAAAAATGTCTAATGAGTTTATGAGAACTACTGTTTGTGAATTCTGGGATGTCATGTCTAATTAGACTTAATGGATTTAAGTATTCTTTAATGAAATCTGAAGCTTAACTCACTAGGATTACATTCCTAGTCCTTGTGCCCTTAACATGATTTTACATTATTTTTATTTTGGGTGGCACTAAAAAGAAATGGAAGACTATGATTCTGCCTCATTCTCAGATGGATATAGTGAAAAATACAGTGCTTATTATGAAGTTAATGTGAATTACCATGTAATTACCGCTGGCTGCACTGTAATGATTATTTAGTTACCACTGAGCATTCTCTGCCAAATAACACACATTATTTCATAGGAAGCATAGAATTAAGTCATCCCGGAACTCATGGAGGGGAGTAGATTCCCAATCTCTTTCGTTAAATGTAGGAGCTGCTAATGTTAACATCTAAATAATCAAGCTCGGAGCAAACCAACAGCAGACTAGGATATGAGTTTACATGATTTGATTTGCTGATGTTTTAAACACTTAGCAGGAGACAGCGATAGAAGCCAATTAAATCTCTCCAAGGTGCATGGAGTTATCTCCTTTGTGAGAAACAATTTAAGGGGATTGCATTGGCCCTTTAACTGGAGGGGAGAAAAAGCATTAGGAATGAAATTTCAGATGCAAAGTGCTGATCAATCGTGCTCCTTTTGTGTTTTTCAGCTGTGTGCTCTTTGGCGCGGTGATATTTTAACGGATTTGCGTGTTTATTTTGCAAGCCCAGGGTTATGTTAAAACTTTTCCCCATGAAAATTTTTCTTGGGCTATTGATTATGATGTGCCTTCAAACAAGGCATTGTGTCTAAAAGAGTAAAACAAAAACAAAACAAAACAAAAAAACATGTCAGTACATTCTGTCCCTTTCAGATACTGCATCTTATTTAGTGTACCGGAATTCCCAGTTTAAAGTAATCACAAAATTTATGGAGAAACGGATAAAAAAGGTTGTAAAATATCGATTTGGGGAAAATAATAACACAACTCATCTATAATAAGAAGAAAAATGAAGCAATAATTCAGCGGGTATCGAGCGGCTTGCTGCTGGGAGTATTGATCCGGTCCTTTACGGTATAAGATCGCACCTGAGATTGCTCTGAAAGAAAGAACAGCATTCCTTCGCTCATTATTTCTCAGATACTATCGCCTTGTTACATGGGTCCTGCAGAGTTGGAATTTTTTTTTTTTTTGCGACTGGGAGAGTGGGACCCGCAGTAATAATAATAAATAAATAAATAGCTCAGAAATCTATATTGCCTTAAAGCACCATGCCTGGTCTTAATAACACATTGGCCCTGGCTTTATAAGTTCTTCATTGCCCTGTAGTAGATAATGACAATTTCTATGCCGGGTGGTTCATTTAGGGCCCCAGCAGATCTTCATCTTATATAACGCACCCTCATGTTTGGAAGGAATTCCTGCCTTGGCTGAAGAAGCATGGATCTGTTGTGTTTCTTGTTAAGGGATTAAATTGAAAACAATGCACTTATGCTACTTTGGACCATGGGAGATATTGGCTTTTGCTTCCACTGGGAATTGTTTTATATTTTAAGATAATTTGGGGGGACCAGGCAGGGATGTTACTGTCCCCGAGCAAAATCCTTAACTAAATATGGTCTGAAACTATGAAATTCAGGTACATAAATCATGAACTCCTGATCTGTGTTAACCATGCATTTATAAGTGCACCTGTAATTCCTAAGATCTTAAATGATGAATCAACTTGGCAATGTACAGACATCACAGTAGTTCTTAAAATGGCAGACTCTTTCTAGGCAGTAGAATTCTAGGTTCTTTCCAGACTTTGAGATTATCCTGTGCACAGTGTTGAGAGAAGACGAATATTTTGCTCTCATGTTCTTTATTCTTCCTTCCTTTTTTTATTTTCTTCCTTTTTTTTTTTTGAGGAGAGAGTATAATGATATTCAAATTAAAATTGAATAAAAAAGTTTGCATGTCTATTATGTTTCATGCATCTTCTGGGTTCTGTGAAAGGTGAGGTTCTTACCTCAAGACACCTATATTCTAGAAAGAGAAGGAAGGCAATCCACAGGTTAAGAGACAATGTTAATTGTCAGATTGGTAAAAGTATTAAGGAAGAAACAGAAGGGGACAGGATAGAGTGTAATGGGGGCAGGAGGGTTTCTTTAAATAGCCATTCATACATTAGAACTAGTCCAATAGACTAATAGCACTTTGTGCCCACGCTACATCTCCCAGGTAAACATGTTTTTGTTTCCAAGCATCTGTGGACTCTCCCCAGTGCTAAAGCCATGCTGTCATTTACCCAGAAGCATCTCTGTCCCTATCCCATCCCCCAGCCACTCTGTGATCATTATCTAGAAATATGAGCCATTCCAGCTGACTATGTTCTCAGCAGATCAAGCTTCCTGAAATTTCAATAAGCATTGATCCATGTCATTGCACCAGATCCTTGAAATTGTTTCTATAATATTTGTCTCTCCATTTCTGACTCTAAAAAGGAAAAAAAAGTTCTATGGAATGAGAGGCTGATGCTTGGTGTCAATAAAGGTGGATGGAGGGGTAAGGATGGAGATGCAGAAAGAATAAGACGTCTAACCATCAAGACTAACTCCCCAAATAGTTTTCAATAAACTGCAAAGCATATCCCCCCTTCTTTATCCACATAGTAAGATTGAAAGTCATCTCTGAGTCTTAAACTGTGAATATTGAAATTGGGAGATGTATGGTACATTTAGTGGAGGCGTCAGTGAAGTACAGAAGTCATTTTAACTTTGTCTTTTAATTTTAAAGATTTATTGGCTGTGAGGGAAGAGAATATTTATAAGCGTTCTTAGGTATTCACAAAACATGTAGTTGCCAAACAGTGCAAGGAATGGAAAGAAATCATCATTACGAAGCCGGATGATTCAGGAAATGTGGTGATAAATATGGGAGTGACAACATATTATCTCAGCCTCTTTTAGCTCCACATTTTTGAGTCATGATTATCAAGAGCAACCCTGCAGAGAGTATGCTAAGTCTGTTTGGAGCTAGAGGAATTTTAGTTTTAAACGAATAACCAGGCAACATTTGGGAAGTACAAATACAATAAATGATGTCAAGGGCATCTCAGCTTGAATAAATATATATTGTATAATTTGCTTCTATCCTTTAATTTCTTGTAATGAAAGGAAACTGGCAACAAGAAAGCAATTAATTGCATCAATGATTACTTAGCTTCTGCAGTGCCTGAATTAAAAAGAACATTAAGATTACTTTTCTAATAGCTCATTTTTTTAAATCACCGTGCTTTATAAATGGCATATACATCTGAATTGTTTTAAAATACTGTTTTTTTTTTTTTTACCCTTGTTGGCAAACAGATAGTCAAAATGAGCTCTGGGCCATTCTCTTGGTTGTTTCATCTTGTCTCAAATTCATGAAGATAAATGTCATATCATAGTTAATCTATTATAAGCCTTCTCTGTTAATTGGAGACAGGCTGCTTATTGAAAAATAAGCTTGTGGCTGTCACTATTAGTTTCTAGTGTGTACTAGTTCTCTCTCATCAGTCCAGAGCCTTGTACGTAGCAGTACCCAGTAGATACTGAGTGAGTCAGTGGGTGGAGTCTAGACCTTGCTCTCTGGCCTCCGACAGGTTCCTGGACCACTGAAACCTCAATCTTATCTGAATAATGGAGGAAATAGCATCTCTCTTGCAGTAGTTTGTTGTGGTGATTGAATTGGATAGTATGAACAAAGCACTTAGCACACTATACACAGTACATGTTTTAAGGACTCAAGAAATGGAATCCTTATTATTAAGGATTTTATTATTTATTTCTATAAAATATTTTATTGGTACATTACGATTCTACCTAATAGTGGGATATTAAGGATTTTTATGTAGTTCTCGATTTATGAAGAGATTACCTGAGAGTCTTAATTTCTATTTGGTTCACCAATGTATTTCCAGTGCCTACTGCTACTATGCCTGGCCTAGCTTAGATGCTGAAAAGATGTTCGTGAAATGAACAAGCCCCTGATTCTCATTAATAAAAACGATTGCTACTAACACTTAGAAGTCACTTACTCTATGCCATATATTGTTATAATCATTGGACATGTTTTCATTTTTTTTAACTTTTTATGTTCATTTATTGGTGCATTGTAAATTGTAATTATACATTTTGATATATGTCAGGGTATGAACACCATACATACACACAATGCACATTTAGCCCTCCCTCCAATCCCACCCTATTCCCTCCCCCTTCCCTCCCTTTCGTGCTCCAGATAGTGAATGAGTCTTATACATGGACATGTTTTCAAACACCTAGTCTTTTTAAAAAGACCCTCTGAAGCCAGGTGTGGTGGCACATGCCTTGGGGAAGCTCAGACAGGGGCATCGCAGGTTCAAGGCCAGCCTGGGCAACATAGCAAGGCCCTCATCAACTTGATGAGACCCCGTTTCCAAATAAAAAACAAAATAGGGAGGGGGTGTAGCTCAGACATAGAATGTCACTGGGTTCAATCCTCAGTACCACCAAAAATAAAAAGGTACTATGCAATCAGCCCTATTATCCCCACTTTACAAGTGAATAAATCAAGTCAAAGAATGGTTCCAAATTTGCTTGAGATCATACAAACAGGATGTGGTACAGTGAGCATCTGATCACAGGCAGACTGGCTTCAGAGTTCGGGCTCTTGAGCATATAGCATGCTCTTTAGTACTTAGGCACAAAGGTAATGGGCACGTGGTTCTGTGTCCTGCTCATTTGTTCATTCCTTCAATATGTATGAATCATCTTCCATATGTTAGTTAACTAGAGATACCATGTACAGGATGGGTGCAGTGCCTGCCCACATAGAAATTATAGTCTAATAGGTCCAGTTTCCTCAGATTTCAATTTATCACATCCGTTCTTCAGTGACTAGTCAAGGAAGATGGTTAGTAACCTGGGTTGATGCGGTGGAAGGGAGACTATAAACACTTGCAGGGAGCAGCCTGAAGGGAGAGGAGGTGACAGAATTGATCATCAGGGGTTACCAGCATAGTCTCATCTTCTCTCTAGAGAACACAGGATGCACATGTGGACCACATGCTCTCTGTAGCCCCGGAAGCCACCAAGGCCTCTTCCTGCTCCCCAGATCTGCGAGCAGATGCGTGGCCTTGCCATCTGCCCCATATCACTGACATCTGGATCCAGACTGAGCCATGAATTACTCCAGCCCAGCCACAAGGAGATAAGCTCCTGGCTTGGCCCTCAAAGGGTAGTCGGGTATCTGGAAAGAGCCCATTTTATCTTCTTTTCTGAGCATCTAGGTCAGAAGTCATGTGTTTTGTAGAAAAGTCCCACCAACTTTATCTTTCATGTCTAATACCTCAATCTCAAGTTCCTGGGAATTTGTGCCAACAAGGCCACATTTTAAATCTATGGCAGAATTTCCTAAATTGGTATGGTCACACTAACTATGGCATTCATAAGTTTTCTACCACTCTGCTCATTTTTCCTGTGTGGATTTTCTCTCAATTATCTAGTTAATTAATTCATTCATTCATCTATTTTTCATTTACCAACTATTTATTAAGGAGCGAATAAACCGACAGTTGGAAGGACACAGTTTGTATGTGGGGCACAATGTCTGGCAAAGAGTAAAAAATCCAGAAATGGTTGTCAAAGGGGCAGATTGATGGATGGGAGAATAAAAAAAGAATTAGTAGAATATTACATTTACACTTCAAGAGGTTATTTTTAATTAGGAATGAATTCAAGCAAAACATTCCAAGCAATTCATGAAGAATGAGCAAATCATTCAGTAAAAAGGGCAAAAAAAAAAAAAGGAAAACCAAATCAGATTTGTCCCACCAGGGTTCAGTGATTTTACAAAAACAAATCCATTGATCTAGCATCGCCCAGTTTGGTCTGCTTCTGCCTGGGGTCACCAGTCAGGATGACTGATTATCCTGGGAAAGGCTCTGTAGCCTATCTCATAAACAGAAAAAAAATGTCTCACACTTGGTCAGAAGGCGGCCCAAAACACTTCGTCTTGGAGGCTGGGAAAGTTGAGCCCTGGCTGCGATTTGGCTGGAGGGAAAGAGGCCTGCAGAACCGCAGCCTGGATCTGAGCAGCTCAGGCATGACGCGGTGGTGTGAACGCACCTTGAGGGGCCAGCACACTATGAAGGGACTCCAGGCCAACGCCCGGCCTTCGCAAGACGTGCTCCTGAGCTCTGTAGGCTGCTAAAGTGCCACAGACATTTGGCCAGGTTAGGAATTGCAGGAAGAGAGTCTTAAAAACATCTGATTTTGCCAGGCGTGGTGGCGCACACCTGTAATCCCAGTTCTTGGGAGGCTGAGACAGGAGGAGTACTTGGGAGGCTGAGATCAGCCTCTGCAACTTAGTAACCCTGTTTCAAAATAAACAATAAAATAGGGCTGGGGGTGGAGCTCAGAGGTAGAATGCTCCTAAGTTCAAGCCTTAGTACTACCACCACCACCACTACCACTAAACACCCAAGAAACAAACAAAAACACAAAAATCTGATTTTATATTTTGCTCTTTTTTCTAGTAGGAAAACCACCAGATGTCTTTGTCTACATTCTTTTATCTAGACTCTCAGATGATGATTAGAAGATATTTAGCCCAACTGTGGTTTGAATATTTGGGTATTAGGGTTCACTTCTACCTACTGGTAGACCCTGTCCCAGACCCCCTCATCAGTTTTCACAGAGACTCGCCCAACATCCCCCCCAGGTGGTCATTTTCCAGGAAGCCCCTCCAATGCCCCTCCCCTGTGTGCCCAGCTGGTAGATGTATACCTGCTTTGTGCCAGGCATCGTAGCAGGTCCCTCACAGCTTTCTGCCTTTTAAAAAATTCTGTGGGATTTCCAAGTCCATGAACTATCTCAAAATACTCTCAATGATTCCTGTCCTTCGTTTTGCTTTTAGACCTACAGCGAACTAATCCCAAGAATGGCTTAGGGGTTTGAAAAGAAAACAAACTTCCCAAAGTAGGAGCAAAGACACTGCTCGAATGTCATTGTCTTTTATTGAATACCAACTATTTGCAAAGTGGGGTGCAAGGCACTAGAGATGCAGGTATGAGTCAGGTTCACAACAAATGTGCACCCCAGGCAGGCTGCACATCAGAGTGGGGCAGGGCTCTGCTGGAGAGCTGGGTAAATGGCTGGGAGTAGTTCCCTGGGAGTCCAGGGAACTGGAGAAGTAGGGAGGGCATTTACCTATGGGAATGAGGGTAGGAAGGATTACTTTGAAATGAGTAAATCATTCAATAAAAAAGGAGGGAAAAAAGGAAAACCAAAACAAATTTGTCCCAACAGAGTTCAGTGATTTTACAAAACAAATTCATTGCTCTAGAATCTACCAGTTTTGTCTAGCCCTGCCTGGGGGCAGAGGCAGTCCATCCTTCTGCTCTCTCCCTAATTATGGAGCTCTATCCTCTTAAACATGGGCAATGGTGCTGGATGTGGTGATGCACGTTTGTAATCCCAGTACTTGGGAGGCTGAGACAGGAGGATCATAAGTTTGAGGCCAGCCTTAGCAACTTAGCGAGGCCCTCAGCAACTTAGTGAGACATTGTTTCAAAACAAAAAATAAAATAAAATAGGACTGAGGGCATAGAGCTCAGAGGTTCAAGCCTCAGCGCCAAAAACAAAACAAGAAACAAAACAAAATGGAATAAAACAAAAACAAAACCACCAACAACAAAATGGGCAATGAGCAATCTTTATATTTACGAAACCAAACTATTACCTTATAAGAAAATTATATATTATAAGAAATGATAAGAAAAATATCTACCTCATCCTTTTCACTCCCTTTATTTTTACCTCTCAGTTAGAATATGTTCTGCAACATTCCAAGACCCATATACAAGCGATTTCCCAAGCGCATGATTTGCATTCTTCCTTTCTGTCCTTTTCTCCTCTCGTCCCCCCAACCCCCATGAGAAACTTGAGGCCACTCAGGGTATTTTTAGTTTATTCATCTTACTATGGAAAATCCTAAACATTGACTCAAATTCAATTTTGATTAAAAAACATTACTTGCAATTGTAATTACATGCACTGAAGTGAATAGAGTGTCATGTATTCATCTGGGGTCATCCGAACACTTTTTTCCCAGAGGAAATAAGGTGCTTCTAAAAATGAGTCAAATATTTGGAGCTCTTTATCAGGTAAGGATGGTGTTTTAGATCTTATAGACATGGAAACAAGGGGAAGTGGGTGGCAAAGGTTGAGAGGGCTTTTATGGAAAAATGGTAGAGAGAGAGAGCGCATCAACCTAGATTTATGAGTAAGCCTTCTCATTGCTGCCCTCTCAAGATGCCTAGTATAGATTCTTAGATTATGGAGGGTTTTGAGCATTTTGCTATACAGTCTTTCCATTCTGTTGCACCATCGTTGCGCAGATGGTGCTGTCAGTTGAACCTTGGGGACTGAGATACATGTGAATACAGTGGTCAGCCAGGTCTGAACTCAATGGACCGTTGTCACCTGAGGGTTTCATAATTTGATCGGTACAGGTACGGAATGGTCTTTCAGCAACACCAAAGATTTATTGGCTTTGGGCTAGGAAAAGTCAGCTTTTATGTTCCAAGAGAGTAAATCGCCTTTTGTTAATAGTGATGCCTTCAAAGGACATTTGGGATGGGGAACTTCTGCTAGAGTTTCATGCAGTAATATGTAAAATATGCAGTTGACCAGAAGTTTGCAGTTTTGACTAATGGGATTATTAGTCAATGAGTAATACTTCAAGTTTGCCAAGTCCCAGTTTATAGCTGGACCTTCATAAGCCAGAACTTAGTGTTCCAACAGTCAGAGGCACTGTATACTTCCAACTTTAACCCAGGGTTAGAAAAAAAATATACTAGCAAAGACTCTATTTTGGCCAGAAAAGAAAACTCAGAGCTATGACATTTTAGCATTTAATGACATTTTACCATTTAACCATGTGATCTCCAACAGCTTTGTTTGTAGGACATTCAGCGCAGGTGTTTTTGTGGTTGACAGAGTCCGTCTGAAAGTAAACATTTCTGGAAGTAGAAATTGGAGAAAGCTATGGTAGATGCTATTAAGTAAGAAAGAGAATTTGAGTAATAAAGATAGACACTTTCAATGAAACAGTTTATTATGTGAATAATTTATTTCGCCCAACACATAGTCTACACTGCTAATACAGTGGAAGCAGAGGTCTACTTAAGGAAGAAAAGGATGCATTCAACCCAAAGCTTGGCACAGAGGAGAAAAACAGCTGGCTGATTGACGGCCTTGTTTGCTTTCCAGCTGTGGGTTTGGTGTGGCAGATTCTCTTCGTGGGTTTCCTGTCTTTAACATGCTAGTTGTTGCTGCTAATTGCCTGGACTAGAGAAAGCACGTTCTAATGCAAAGATGCTAGCCAGAGCCCAGCAGAAGGCTATCATTTTTTCCTACTAAAGATCCCCTTAACAATTCTTTTGTTCTGTTTCTAGGTGAAATCGCTTAAGCGGTTTCAATATTAATTGTTTTTAATAGTTCTTTTGTTGTCCGCGGCACGCTTGGAAAGAGTAAGATGGGGATGTACGCAGCCTTTTCTTATTAAGAGATTTCCTGTTATACATGCACCAAGTTTGTTGGCTTCTACTCCTGTTTCCTTTCATTCTTTCTTTCTTTTCAACGCTCACTTGCTTCACCAGAGGGAGAAAGAGTAGGTCAATTGTATTATCCTGTTAGATTGCATGAACCATGTGCAAATAAAAAAAAGAAATACTTTATGCTTCTCTGACTACAGTTCATGATTCCTATTTTGCAAGGCATCTTTTCTAAATTTTGTGCTTTATTATTTTTGCGGTGTTGAGCGAGCGAAAACAAACTCTAGTTCATAATTCACTTTAAAGAACATACCCTTTCTTTCTATTTTCTTGTTAAAACCAAATTGTGTGCAATTTGTAGGAAATTGAAACCACATTTTTCACTTAACTTTCCAAAATTAAAATTTATGGGGAAAAAGAAGCAATAAAACAGTTACAATCTGGTCATCTATAATTATCTATGTGGTTTGAGCAGTTCCACGTTTGAAGAAAGTGACACGGGGAAACTTATCAAGATTTTACAACCGTGGGACATTTTACTTCTTTTTTTTTTCTCTTTTGGAGCCAAGACCTCCACAAAATGTTCAAAGTTACACTATAAATTTAAAAATCACATGTGTGAAGAGGAACTCTGAATACATACAAAACAATGGGCAGTATCTAAGAAAATTGTTTTCCTCCCTCACTCAAGAATGAAATTTACTGTGGTAAAATTGCTCATTTTAGCCTGTTCCCATTTTGAGTATTATCCTCCATTTCAGTTGCTTTAGCATTGTCTTGTCACACTGTACCTGGTGGGAGAAACCCACAGAACCCAAGCTATGTAGCAGCTGTTTCTGCTCACCGTTGCTGCCTTGCTGTCTTGGTATCTCCACATCCAGTGCTCTCTTCATCCTTATGGATTCCTCAGGGAAAGACTCCTGAAGACATTCAAGTGCAGCGCCATGACTATTTTGTGTGTGTGTGTGTAAATAATTTTCTTCATTTGCCTGATTGTTTGGTATTGCCATCTCATGGTTTCCGTGTTCTAACAGTAAAAAGCTTTAGATTCTAAGCAATTTGATACTTCGACCCTAGTTCTTTAAAAGAGAGAAAGTTCATTTCAACATGGCCCCTTTGTGGAAATAGACCCATAGTTAGACAAGCTGATGTAGCTATGGTAAAGTCATTCATTCATTACTTTTTTCATTGAGTAAACATTTATGGAGTACCTATATTTGGTTTCATGTCTTATACTAGAGTTTAAATATAGAGTAGTGAATGCAGCACTACAAATCATATTAGCACATAGTAACTATTCCATTGAACCTTACCACCATTATCAACATCCTAGATAGAAAAAGATGGATGGACAGATCTTTAGCAAGTACAGGAAAACCATCTAAAACCACTTCAATCCCAAGTACCAACTTAAACTCAACAGAAAACGATCCCCCTGCTCCAATGAGCTTATCAAAAAACTTACAAAAGCTCAAATGTTTTACCAATATTTGACCATGTCTATTTCTTCATTTGTCACTTTTTCTGACCAATGCAAGTCATAACTTTATTAATTTAGCAAATACTTTAAGTACTCATTATGCATTGCATTATTCTACATGGCTTGCAAATATTAACACATTGAGCCCTCTTAAAAGCTCCATGAGGTAGATACTTTACTGTCCTGATTTTATAGACAAGGAGACTGAGGCAAAGTCATTTGCTGGAGTTACTCTAATGGTATGTGCAGGAACCACGGCCAGACAGTCTGATTCTGGGATCCATCCTCTTACCTGTGCCACTGTACTGTTTTTCAGAAGTACTTCAATATTTACATAGATATATACCTTCTTGAAAAGTGTGATGATCTCCAAGTTTCTGATACTTGGACACATCTGGTAGTACTCTGCAGAAAGCTCACCCCATCTGCATGTGGGCAAGTTTCCAAAGAGGAGCCTGCTCAGGAGTAAGCCAGTGGTAAACAAATGTGTCAATCCAAGTGGTCCACCCCCCCCACTTGTTTATAAAAATAAATATGTGCCGGGCATGGTGGCGCATGCTTGTAATCCCAGTACTTGGGAGGCTGAGACTGGAGGATCCGGGTTCACGGCCAGCCTCAGCTACTTAGTGAGGCCCTCCGCAACTTAGTGAGACCCTGTTTCAAAATAAAGAATAAAAAATAGGGCTGGGGTGTAGCTTGGAGGTAGAATGTCCCTGGGTTCAATCTCCAGTACTGCAAAAAAAAGAATAAATAAATATGTTTTATATTTCCAAATAATAATTGCTTATAGAAATCATGTGTGCTAATTATAGAAAATACATAGAGAAAAACTGAATGGAATAAAGTGAAAATCGTCATCTGATACCACCCAGAGATAACCACTGATAACGCCTTTAGATATTATTTTCTTATTTTTCTATGTTTAACAAATATATGTATAAACTTTTTCATATTTCTGGCTACACTATATGTTTACACACACACACACACACACACACACACACTCAGTTTTATCAGGCCTTTTTTTGACTAGCCTAATATGAATTTTCCCACGTGTTAAAATCCTTCATAAACAATGTTAACAGGCTGCATGATCTCTCCTAGAGCGTGATTTACTGTGTTCATTTATCGACTTGCTATTGCTAGATGTTTGTTTCACATACGCTCTCATGATGACACCCTCTTTGCTATCTTTTCTGACTTCGATGTTTGAAAAAATAATCTTTGTAATTTCTGGCAATTAAATGTTCTAAAACATTCAAATAGTTAAAAAACTGTCTTAAGTAGTTTCTTTCTGTGGGAGGTAGATATTTTTATAAAAAATATTTGAAATAATTTTGTTTTTATTACTTTAGTATTTACACTATAAAATAACACAGTAAAATATAGAATAGTAGAAATAAAATATGCCAAAGCATACACACAAACTCATGATTAGCCTAGCAAATTATATCTAGCCATAAAGGAAGCATATTAAGGTTCTAGTATATATACATATTAATACAATCAGCCATACTTTTTAATGTTTAAATATTAAATCTATCAGTGTCCTTTCTCTTTTTTATCACCTAGACACAAACTGGATTCATTTTGGATAATTACCTTTGGTACTGAATGTATATTATCTGCCCAGTTAGGAAATAGATCGGAGGGAATTCAGAAATCAATAGTAATAAAGTAAACAGAGACAATGGAATCTATTTCTTCTCTTACCATTTATTTGCACCCACTCTACTAAAGACAGGGGCCCTGTTTAATGGATGTTGGACAGTGGACCACAATAAGCCCCACTGGGGACAGCTTCCCTTTAAGAATTGATCTGGTATTTCCATTAGTATCCTATTATTTGAATATTCAAATGGTAGGTTCTGGATGGCATCAACAATGCTTTGGCTCCTGCTGTTTGCAGAAGCCATTTTACTTTCTCTTTCAATGTTTATATATCTACAGCTGGGTTTGCCTTCTTTCTGCCCAACCTCTCTCTGGATTTTGTAAAACGACTTTTGACAGAGGATTGCTGTTAGATTCGCCCGTGTCAGGCTAACCACAGTCTCATTGTCCAAAGGGAAATAAAACCGGGTGTCCCATATTGCTGAGTTTAAAAGAAGTGCTCTATAAAGTTTCAGTGTTGGTATCATCATGAAAAAAGATAATTTAATACTCAAATTGGGACACGTCTATGGCGAATCTCCTGTAACACAGATGTGGGGGAGTTTACATACCTTTCCCACACCTCTATGTATGCTGGCAGGCTAATGAAACTCAGGGATTTGGCATTCCCAGACTCCCGTGTTGATACCCTTAATCCCACAGCCAAGAAAACATTCCTGCCACGTAAAGGTAACTCCTAACTTCTGTTATGCAGTGTTATGTGTGTTTCCCTCTTGTGATACTATTATTTCTTTTCCCCAAATCCTAAACTCTATGAGAGCACACTGGCTCGTGTCACAACTAATGACATTTCTGGCACGTGTGCGAGAGTGCCACTTGTACAATGTTTCCTACCGAGTGTGGATGTCATGGTGGTGTGGTTGCTCTGGGACTCAAATGACCCAATATGGTACCTTTGGCACTAATAGCCCAAGGTCAGGGCTACAGCAAGTCAGGAATCTCTCTCTGTGTTTACAGAATTGCAGCCATTGTTGGTTTTAGAATCTCGGCCAAGGGGAACACCGGCAGATTCCAAGTTTATTTCCAAAGTGCAGGCAGGATGTCTGCAGAGGTGGTATGGCATGTTTGGGGAAATAGATCTTCCTGATGTTTTCCAATATTTTTGTGACAATTTTCTTTTAAAGATTTGACAGGGCTCGGGTAGTTCCCCATGTGGTAGGAACTCAAGTACGTGTTTGTATCTTTTACAAAGTCTAATTATACACGATGTCTTCATTATCAGAGACAGCCAATCTCACACCCTTCTGACTTTCAGAGGCCGCATGCTCGGTCAGAGGTCCGGCTGGCAGAATTCTTTCCTGGGAAGCTCGCTTCTGTTGGCATAGAAGGACAGAGACTCTAGGCTCTCTTCCACGGAGACTTCCCAGGTTATGGGCAGCCGCTTGACAAGATTCCTTTGGGCACATGCCTGTAAACCCTGCTTAGGTCTCTCTGCTCCAGGGAGAGAAAGAAAAGTGGAACTTCAGAACAGGCCGACTATTTCAGGAGAGAAATCTGCAATTAGTTTTCTTCCCCCCTTGCTTTCATCGCTCTGCCAGGTTTGCTGTCCACAAGGCTCTATTTGCGAGCCTCGTCTTTCCTCGGCAGGCGCATTTGAAGCCTGCTTAACTAGTATTCAGAGGGCAGCGTGGCATTATTTGTGATTCCCTTGCAGGTGACTCGGAGCAGTGATGGGAAGATGTCAATTTTGCAAGGGCAGCATTATTTGCTGGGCTGGCTGCTGCTCGGCCCCAGAACACTCGTTTGGCTGTGAAGATGAGAGCTTAATATGCCCGCTTCTTCTCTCTCCTGGCCCTTCCGTGTTCCTGCTGAATTTCACATCCCTCTAAGTACAGCCCTGAGAGTGCAGCCCTTACACCAGCCAGAAAGGAGAGAAGGCACTCGGTACAAATGGGGCATTCATGGTGGGTGAATCCAAAGATAGCTAACGGATGTGTGTGCTCAATTAAGATGAGTTTTTCACTTAAAAGACTCCCCAGGAAGAGCAGTGTTATTCTCATTTCTGGGCCATGAGCAGTTAATGAAGAAAGCATATCAGAATTCTACCCGTGTTCCCCAGAGTTGCCTCAGGACCCCATACAATTTTCAAGTTACTTGATGAAGGAAAACTTGCCAGGTGAGATTAAACAAGCTGGAAAGGTAATAATGGAGAAGTGTGTGTGTGTGTCGTTCATCATGTTTTTTGTAGGTGGCATCACTGCCACACACCTCACAGAGAATGGCTTTGTGTTTAAGCGTGAAGCATTTTGGAAAGTTTTCATTCATTCATTCATTCATTCATTCACTGACTGTGGTACTGGGAATTCAACCCAGGAGCATTCTACCTCTGAGCTACACCCCCAGTCCTTTTTTTGTTTGTTTGTTTTTGAAACAAGGTCTCGCTAGGTCTCACTACTTGCTGAGGTTGGCCTTGAACCTTTGATCTTCTTGTCTCAGCCTCCCAAGTATTGGGATTGTAGGTATGTACCACCATGCCTGGCTAAGTTTCTCCTTTTAAACTTACATCTTATTTGAGACTAGTCTTCAGTTAGCACAGGCGGATGGATATGCATTTGTATTTTTCACATCAAAGCCAGATTTTTTTTTTTTTTTACTCAGGACATCTTTTATTGTTTCCTTCTGTGTTGCACTGAAAGGAAAAATAACATCATCCCTTCCCAAGTATTAGCTAAAGGCTTCCACTGGGGCAGCCCAGAGTGAAGGGTGGGGAAGCAGGTGGCCACTAGTGACAGACTGCCTATAATTTGAACCCTGGTTTGGCTGGAAGCACTGTGAAACTTGGGCAAGATCTGTCTATTCTCTGTCATCCTTGGGTTCTTCCCTTGTCTGTGAAAATGGAGAGGATAACAACAGAGACTTTTTAGAGAGAGCGACGAATCAATGAGATATACTATAGTGGTTGGCGCAATCATTTGCACATAGTAACTGAGCATCAGGTACTGGGGGCTACTCTTCTTATGCCATTTCCACCACAAGGATTCAAGTCATAACAGGTTTCCAATTTTGGACATTTTGGCAAAAAAGACTTTAAAGGATATCTTAGCAATGTGTAGAAACAAAGTATAAATCTGGCTCACATAGAGGAATGATGGAAGAGACCTGGGGGGGTGGATTGAGTCCCAACATTAGATTTCAGTTGTGATTGAACTCTTAACTAGCTGTTTGGTCTTGCACTAATCACTTAGGCTCTCCAAGCTTGGTTGTGTTTGCTGTAAAAGGAAAGCTTTTTCAGCCATAAAGTTCTGAAGTTGATTGAATGAATGTGCTTTGGCCCCTCTGCATGACCACATCAAGATCAAGTTGTTAATTCTGGAGTTAGAAGGGAGACATAGAAGAATGTATCTGTATCTGAAGTTATTTTTGGTAGCTTTTGAAAAACGTAATCCAATATGTTTGATTTTGTCCTTAAAGGGTCACAGTACCTTATTGTCCCAATGTAATCATAAAAATTTTCCATTTTGGAATAGGTCAGCAGTTTATCAAGCTGATCTCTGTCCCTGCAGATATGTCTCTGCCCTCTGCAAAAGCCAGTAATGGCATCTGACACAGTGGCCTCAGGCGAAGTGAAGTCCACAGATGGAGCTAAATATGTATTTTCATTTCCTTTACATCCACCCACCTTCACTAGGGGAAGGCGATGGTAAAGAGAGAGTATGGAAGGATCACAGGTTCGCTTCTTTTTCCTTGTTCCCATTATTCAGTTGCAGCAAGTCCCTTACACCCATCAATAGGGGGGAACATGGAAGATTTTGCTTGGAGATCTTTAGTTCCTAATGCCAGTGAGAAGGAAGAGATGGAGAAAAGTCTTAGTGGGAAGAATGTCTTCTTGCCACACTAGATGGCATTTCTAGAGGCTGAGCCACTGGTGTGATTGGTGTGGGCCTTTGCCCACTTGGGAAAATAGAGACATTATTAATGGTTCATGTGCCCACTGGGACTTCTCCTTGGGATACCTCTGACCTTAATGCAGAACCAATCTTTACCCTTAGTCTTTCATCCTCTCCACTCATAGATAGCAATTTGCTCTCCAGAAAACTGATACCCATTGCTAACCTACCATTGGCAAGCAAGAGTGTCTATGGCTTCAATCAAGTTTATCCCATTGACAATTTAACCCATATAAATCACCTCTATTAGTAAAAACTAGTCAGCTGTTACTCCATCATGGGCTGTAACCAATGCTATTCTCCAGCAGCACCCTGCCGTAAAGTCTGTTCATGATATAGGTACCTTAGGAGAACCATTTGCAGCTCTTCGATTGACTAAACAGAGATATTAACTACAATTCTTCCCAAGAGCTGGAAATGACCCAAAGCAGCACCAGTGAACACTTGATCTTGATATCCTTAGATGTGGACTTCCAGGCCATCCTTAAAAATTCTTGGCATTACTCGGCTAAGCCTGTCTCCTACCTTCCACACCTGCCCCTCCACCTAGAGTATTCCAGGTGGATCAGAGAAGCCTCTGTAGCACTTGGGATAACACGGTGAAGAATCTCGACCTGAGAGTGGGGGGCTGTTTGGTTTATTCTGTTTATGTTAATGAATTACCAGGGTGTTTTCCCATAGATCAACAGCAAATAGCCCATGTTTTCCCTCACCTTCTTCTGGACTGTGTAGTTTATGTGCCAGTTAGACCCCTTCCCAACAACTCCTTTTTTCTCTACAGTTAGAGAATACATTATGCTTAGTGATTTTCCTGTGATACAGTTTCTGGACCCCCTTTCTTTATGGCCTAAATTCAAGTGAGAATCTGAAAACCTTCCGTTATGTAATCTAGTGACTGGTCCACGTCTCTCTAGCTCTTGAGAGCTATAGTCGACATAGGAATTAATAGAATAACTTCCTTAAAGTGCTTTAAATAGAAACCTGGTAAAAATACACAACACAAATGGTTCAGGTGGGTGGGTTCAGACCTCTTTTGTTTTTTTTTCACTGAAAGTCAGGACCAGTGTCAAGTTTATGGCAAATCCATTTACAATGCTTGGTGTTCCCTTTGGTTTTTATCGTCACAGTAGGTTTAACCTGACCAAGAAGTAATTACACCATTATTTTTTATGTAGTGCTTTATTACTTGCTTTTCAAAATTGGTTTCCAGCATCTCATGAGCTAATAGCAACAAATGTGTGATTGTAATGTTCGCTCTGTCAGGAGACGTGGGGTTATTGCGGAAGTGGTCACATACCCATTGCCCACACAGTAAGTGTTACTCCAAAACAAGTGAATTGCTTAACTAAACATCTATTGATTATAAGACTCCAGGGACCAATATTAAGACCACCAATGTTCAAAGGGGAAGATTAAATTCTGATTGCATATACATTGTAATTCCGTCAATATGTGGTGACAAGAAGACCCATTCCTCCATGGATCACAGGTCTGCATTTAGGGTGGGTAGAAGAAATGAAATCTTATTGGGCTGCATTAGGTGGTCACAGGTCATGTTGGTTTCATCCATTTCTTAAGAGAGATATTAAGAAGGGATCAGAAAAACATGAGGAGCTATGTAATCCCCTCATCCTCATCCCCCAGCTACTCTAGTAGGAATCACCAAATCTAAGGGTGAACTTCAGACTCATTATCATAGCTGTTCAAGGTGAGCATTATAGTTTTTGTCTTGGGGAACCTAGAGTTCTATGCTTTTCTCTAGGATTGAGATGTCTCCACGCTGGGACTGAGCATCCTCCACTCCCTCTTATTCCTCTTTGTGATAAGCTCCGCTGTAGGTGGGTAAACATGTTTGCTAACCATGCTTGTGTGTTCAGATCTTTGTATTGGAAGTTATTGAGTGAGACAAAAGAAAACCAGAGTATTAGGATTAAAGCATTCATGGGTCTTCTAAAATTGTGCTTGTCATGCATGCTAATGATCTTAGAACTTACAACTTCTCCATAAACCTCTCCTACTTAAATGCCATTTGGCTCTTCACATTTTATAAGCTTCTCATTTGATTTCAGTGACAGTATTCTCTCCTTGTGTTCTTGCTACCTTTTCGGCCTGCCTTTGTCCTTTTCTATTAAATCTCTGGATATTTCTCTGACCATTCTGTGCTGCCTTCCCTTGGTTCTCTTCTCATATGAATGGTCACTATTATATGTATCTTGGTGTCATCATTATCCACAGCATGAACCCTATCCTTGATCTTTTTCCTGAGCTTCTGTACTTTATGTCCAACTGTACTAAATATTTTTACCTGGCTCTCCTACTGGCACCTACAATTCAGCATGTCTGAAATTGAACTCATGGTTTCTTCTCTATATAGTTTCGTTCTTGCATTTTTCGTCTCGCTAAATGACCACTCTATCTACACAGTCACATAAACTGGAAATAAAAGAGTCATCCCCCATTCTTTCTCACCTCTCACATCTAACCTGTTACTCTAGTCATGTAAATTCTATTCTAAAATATCTCTGAAATCAATCTACCTTTCCCTCTATGCCCACTCCATCTCCACTAGTTGGTCTTCTATTTTCCATTTGGACTATGGCATTAGTGCTAACTTGAAAATCCACCCCTCCTTTGACTCTCATGGTTATATATGGATCATATTATATCACTCCTACAATATGGCAAATTTAAATAGCCCCTTTTTGTCTACCAAATAAAGTTCTCAGCAAGGCACTGGAGGCCAAGACTGTTACTCATGGTTAATCTTCAACACCTCATACTCAACATATAAGCTACCTCTCTCCAAACTGCAATATCCAACCTTATTCGAATATGCCCCTTATTTGAATATGTCTCTTTTCTGGCTCATGCTGCAGTTCCTTTTGCCTGGAATGCTTTCCCAATCCTTTTCAGGAGAAAACTTCTACTTATCCTTACACATCCAGCTCAAGGATGACCTCTTTGGCAAATGGCTCCCTCACTATGCTGAAGAGAATTATTTTTCATCCTTCTGTACAGTGAATTATAAATATATTGGTGACCTTATGGCTTTGTATGTTTTTGAGTGGCTGATTACAGGCCTTCCTCCCTGTGGGTCCTGCATTCCTCAAAGCCTTGTCACAGCCAGGGAGTGGGTACAAGACACTTGGACTATGTCGTACTTTTCTTTCTCTTCATCTTCTTAAGCACAGTCTTGCATACAGCAAGTATCCAACTTTATTTAATCAATTAAGCAATGTATAACATCCCAGGACTGGAAAAGAATCCCATCTAAATTATGGGTCTCCTCCTTAATTTTTGTTCCCATTTCTTCATAGAACTTAGATTGTTTTAAAAATAATTGTGTCCTGCTCCTGATAGAGCTGTGTTTCAGGGTAATAACTGAGAATCAAAGGTGGCAGAATTCTTTGAACTGCAATTTCAAGTTAGTGTAAAGGAAGGAGGAAAGGCTGAGCCTCAGGGACACACGACCCACACCCAGCATTCTAGAATACTGCATCCTCCTGTTGTTATGTTTATCATATTGTTTTAGAGTTCTGTCTGGGTCTTTTTTGCCCCTATAGACTCTGGATACTGTGAGATGAGGATTATGTAATATGTCTAATTAATCCTATGCTCCCCACTCCTTCCCCTATTTTAGCACTTGGCAAGTATTCTATTTATAGTAATAAGAACTACCCTTTGAGTATTTATTTATTTATTTATTTATTTATTTTTTGCGGTACCAGGGATTGAACGCAGAGGCGTTCTACCTCCGTGCTACACCCCCGGCCCTATTTTTTATGCTTTATTTTGAAACCGGGTCTCACGAGGTTGCGGAGGGCCTCACTAAGGAGAGAGAGAGAAAGAGAGAGAGAGAGAGAGAGACAGAGCGAGAGCTGAGGCTGGCCGCGAACCTGGATCCTCCGGTCTCCGCCTCCCAAAGTACTGGGATTACAAGCGTGCGCCACCACGCCAGGCCGAGTATTTATTACTTGCTAAACACTGTACAAATAGCTCCACATGAAATCTTCACATTACACATAAGGAAGACTCAAGGAATGTAAGCGCCTTTTCCAGAAGGCACATAGCTGGTCAGTGAGGTAGCCTGGATGCGAATCTAGCTGTGTCTTACTCCAGAAGAGTTGGGACAAAGGGAAGGAGATCATGTTGCCAGATAACTGGAAGTCAAATGAGGCCTGGAGTAGGTGGCACAGGTTTCTATGGAACATAAATTGAGACAAAGGAAAGAGCTAGAACAAATTGTAGACAGAAGGGCATTTGAAGAGTAAGAAAATTATCAGAAAGTCCTGGAAGCCAAAATTATTAGAGATCTATAGAGATCTATTCTGGAGGCCACTTGGCTGTTCTAACTTGGCTGTTCTACCAAAAAGATTAAGAGCAGGGCTCTAGTAACAGATTATCTGGGCTTGAATCTCTGACCCTCCATTCATTAGTTCTTGGACAGGATGCTTAATTCCTCTAAGCCTTAGTTTCTTTCTCTGTATAATGGGGATAATCAGAGTGCCTCCTTATAGGGTTGTTGTGAAAGTTAGACAGGTTAATCCATGTAAAATGTTTGGCACATAGTAAGTTCTTACCAATTACAATAATTAATTGTCATAACTATTAGAAGACGTCACACATAAATGAATGCAAAGAATCCTTGTAGCACCTTAGCATTTATTTAATGATGTGCTTTTGAATAGACCCATATTTCTTAAACCTCTGCACCATGGCAGCCCTGCAGGCTCAAGGAAATAATGGGGGATATTTTTAATTGGAGGGAATCAGTGATACTTCTGTGTGTCAGACATGGCACAAACTACTATTAGAGCTCAACACTTGATCCTGTGTCCCTTTGGATGGTGTCGCACTTTTTTTTTTTTTTTTTGCAGTACCGGGGATTGAACGCAGGGGCGTTCTACCTCCGCGCTACGCCCCCCGCCCTATTTTTTATACTTTATTTTGAAACCGGGTCTCACGAAGTTGCGGAAGGCCTCACTAAGGAGAGAGAGAGAGAGAGAGAGAGAGAGAGAGAGAGCTGAGGCTGGCTGCGAACCCGGATCCTCCGGTCTCCTCCTCCCAAAGTACTGGGATTACAAGCATGCGCCACCACGCCTGGCTGGTGTCGCACCTTTGCAAGGCTGGGTTTTCAGCAATTACTATGGTTTTGGAAGTGCGGTGTGCAAATTAGCATGGTATAGAGAATGGGGGTGGCAGGGCTCAATTCGATTTCAAGGTTTACAAAGTTGCACGTTGCCCAGCAGGAACACACATCCCACTCTAAGTGACTGTGATTATTTTCAAATGAAATAGAAATATCATATGTTATTTTTCTTTCAATGTCTTTGTGTTGTTTTTTAAAAAATGGCTACTAAGTTGTGTAGGGCAAAATTATTAAGCTGTGTAGACCATAGTAGTTAATAGGACAAACTGTGGGACAGTTCTTTTGGCTCAGGGGTCCTCTGAAAGGACTGCTCAGATGCCTGAGGGATTGTAAGCAGAGAAACTTTGAAGAGTTCTGGAGTATAATAACGAATACAGTTATAATCAAATGTCAAGGCCAAAAGGAAAGGGTTCGAAGTGCTAACATTTCTGTAGAGAAGGTTTTCTGGCTGTTTTAGGATGCTGCTGCTCAGCTATCATAGTCATTCTGGTTGAGTGGATACTGAAGAAGGCTGATTTTATTTATTTCCTATCAAGATGCTACTTGGAGTTTTGACAGACACAAACTTCTTGGCTTATCTGCAAGACTACTGAAGCTCTCTCCATAGTATCTGTGGTATGAGTTCTCTTGGACTCCATTAAAATGTTACCAACTAGTCATGCAATCCTCTAGTATCTCCCAGGTGCAAGCCCTTTCACTGTCTTCTTGGTGGCATTAATAGGGTATTTGGAGTCACCTGTATTTCACTTTTCTTGGGATGTTTTTTCTCCCCAACCTACCAGTCTGCAGAGCTTCGCTATAACTTCATTATCCACCTCTTCTGAACTCTGTCCACTGAATTTGAGGAAATGATTCTGCGAACAGTGGGAGTAGTGTTTTTTTTTTTTTTAGTTGTCTCATAAAACCATGATATTAACAATCACAAGGAAGACCTCGGCCCACAACTCTGTGCTTGCTTAGCGAGGGGCTGTGAGATGCGTTTGTCAGGTTCGGCGCCTGACTCTGTGCTGTCCCCTGCTGAGAGCCGTGCGATGCTGGTAGGCTTGTTCTAGGAGAGTAATAAGTATTGTTGTTTAGGAATTGTGTTGTTGAAATTCAGCTCCACTGTGTCTGACAGTATTTATCTAAAATACTTTCCCTGGTGCGTGTTCAAGTTCCAGTAAACCGTGTCTTATTGTGCGACCTTTTCATTTTCCAGTGAAAAGGGATCAGCTCGTCAGATAAAAGCTACAAGCCGGAGTACAGGAAAAATGCGTGCTCAGAAAATCCAAGCATGATTGAAAACAAGATGTGTTAAATCAATGCGGTTTATCGCCTGCCTATTCCCGGCAATTGCTGTTCTAAGCTCATTCTGAACACACACTGGATGATAAAAGTACAGTGTCTCAGCCCTCACCGGGGTGGGACTGTAAGAAAACATGTTTATCAGACAGACTGGCTGATTTTACCCCCTTGATAACAGTTATTGTCAAAGATCTTTGGGAAGAAATCTGAAGAACAATTATAGAAGTAATATTACTCTTGTTACATCAGAAGATATGTCAGTAGGGAGGAGAATTATGGATTTATCCTTAAATGTTAAGAAAGACAGAGTACATTGCCTTCAATACTCAAACACCATCGTCTATCACACAATGAAAATCATCCTTTTCTTTTTCCTTAAAGGAGCCCACCTGACTTTGAAACCTGATCATAAATGATCCAAAGAGGTTTTTAAAAATTCAAAATGGAAAAGATTGAAAGGAAAAAAAAGTCATGAAGATTGAGCTTCTATTTGCTGGGGGGGATGTAATTTTAGTTTTAAACATGGGTCAGATTTGGAAATCTAAGGCTCCCGGAAGGCCAAGCTGATCGCAGAACCTCATACACAAAAACAGGGACAACTTTTCTCCTCAACTTTATTACAATCACAGAGCAGTATAGTTTTTTTTTTCTAATTACCATCGGCTCACCTACTTCCCATTTTAGATGGAGTGTAACCCTCCAGGGCAAGAAGGGGGTCTTTTCATGGGGAGATGCTCCACTTTTGCCAGAAATTTCTCACCAAGGCTGTTCTAGAAAATACCTAATGGTTGCGGTATGAAATAAATTGGTTTAATGTATCTCAATGGCATCATGTGAGTCTTTTTCCCAAAAGACAAAGCAGCATTTGAGAACTGCTTAGAAACTCAGTTCTCTAAACAGGAACTGATGAGACAGAAAACAAAGTTTCTTGGTGTTTCCTGGGGCAAATTGAAAATGCTAGGGATGGCCTCCCCAAAATGTCTGTGTTTCTGTGCTGAGCTTTAAGAAGTCAGACCAACGAGCAACTTGGCCATCTTTGTAGAGTGAAGAGTCTGCTCATAAGGATTCGCGTTAACGCTATAATTTGGGGTCATGGATGTTTACAAGAAAGGAACAGTTTATTTGGTAGCAGGGCTTGTCCATATGCTGCAAATCGAAGTTCATCAATAGTAAAATAAAATACATCTTGGAATCATAAACAAAGCACCATAAAAATTAATAATAATAATGAGTTTTGGGCCTCCATTTCCCACCTTTGAATTGAAAGTAGTAATTTTTAACATTTTTATCAAGGGCAAATTGTAGGAATCCATGAGATAATGTCTATAAAGCACTTTGATATTACTGGGAAAAAGGTCTTATATGACCTCAGGATATGTTTGAAATGACACTTCTAAATGGAATCATTGTGATCATTAACATCTACTAAAAATCTTCAGAGGTCCTTATAACTTAGAGAATAATTGAGTTCAAGATGTTAAATCTTAAAAGACATAATCTTCTTTCACAGATGCCTTTAAAAGTCATTCATGGGAGTATAAATGGGTATAACTTTTTTGAAGGATAATTCGGAAGAGTGTGTGTGTGTGTGTGTGTGTGTGTGTGTGTGTGTGTGTGTAGAGTTGAAATGTGCATATTCTTGCATCCAGGAATTTATCCTGAGTGTTTTTCTTTATAATACTTTTTTTTGTTGGTGGTACTGGGGATATAACCCAGGGAAGTTCTACCACTGAGCTGTACCCCCAGCCCTTTATATTTTGAGACAGTCATGCTAAATTGCTGGGCCTGGCCTGGAACTTGCAATGCTTCTGTCTTGCAAGAAGCAAGCTCCACTGTGCTCGGCTAGCACTTCTTAAGTCTATGAAAAATTTGGGAAAAAACCTGTAGGGGATTTATTAGCAGATTTCCCACATAAATTATGACCATTTGTATAATACAATATGCTACAACCATTAAAAAGAATGAGGTGGGTATAAACGTATATATAATATATATTTATACATAACAGTATTGTGAAAATATCTGAAAGCATACATATATACTAAAATATAAATAGTGCTTATACATGAGTGGATGTATTATGGGGTTTTACTCCCCATTTTTGTTTTTAGACATTTTTTTCTAATCTAATGACAATGTTTTACTTCTAGACTTAGGAAAACAATGAAGCCATTTCATTTTGAAAACCAGAGCAAGTTACTCTTCATTCTTCTTTCTTCTTGTGATTGCTTCTTGAAGAGTTATTAATTTCCAAACACACCTGAGTCCTCTGCATGCCAATCCAGTTCTCAGGTCTTCCATCTCAGTTTCTCTCGGGGAGCCCCAGCATTTGGTGGCCCTGGGTTCTTTGGTGGAGAGGAGTATTTATTCCTTTGCTTGATTTTTGAATCTTACAGTTGTTGCCACATATCAAGGTTTGGAGACTCGATAAGCAGACAGGGCATGCTCAAAGGCAGGTGGACCTTTTCTTTTGGCTCCCATTTGGTTAATGCTGTCCATGTGGACTTCCTCTTGACGCCCTGCTCATGTAAATCAGCTTGCTCCTGACGCTCTCCTGAGCCTCACGGGCTCTGGAAGCTGGGGCACCAGGTTGTAAAAGCCTTGCACACTGAGAGCAGGTGCTCCATTGCAAGGGGAGTGGTGTTCAGTTTCTTAGGGAGTGCATCTCTCCCATAGAAGAGATGTCCTGGGGGGGTAACCCTTGTCGGGACCCCTCCCCTGCCTGAGAGCATTGCCGTTTTCCTCTATGAAATGCTGAGTTCTGAAAAAAGATAAAATAAACAAACAAAAGAGATGGCTGGCCTGCCGCTTGTGCGCTAAACTCTTAAGCAGGGAACAAAAATACCCGGGTGGCTGAAAATGCAACAAATTTCTTCATTCACCATATTTTCTGGCTCTTGATTAGGTTTCTGGTTGGTTTTTTCTGTTTATATATGTTAAAGTCAGCCTTAAAGATAGGCTCGCGAAGATAACTTGCTGTTTTATTGTTTACCTCTGGTTGTTAATTTAGTGACTGAAGGGGAAAATGGGGCCATAATGGAGCAAAAAGGCTCTGCCTAACACATATGCAATAACTCTCATGCCAGAATGGATCTGCCTTGCAGGGGGACGTGCGGCTGTTACTCCTTCAGTGCAGAGAAGAGTCACCAGGGAAGCTGGGAGACCCAGGTGCTAGTTTTTTCATTGCCGCTGCTCTGAGGTTTTATTTATTACTTGGCAGAGAGTCTACATATTTGTTTGGACATTAAATGGCAATAGAATATAAATATGACCTTCCTAATATCTGCATTTCTTTTTATTCCCAGTCAAAATGACATCATGTCACACGACCATTAAAAAAAGGAAATTAAAACCCCAGAAATATGTTAAAACACCACAGCGAGTCTCTGAGCTATAAAAACAGGGAACTCTGCAGGCTTGCGTTGAAATGGCACCCAGAGCAGTTTTCCCTGGTGTTTGGGAAACTCAGCTCTCGAGCCTCTTCTTCCCATTGCTTCCAGGAATAAGTATTCAAGAAGTTAAGGAGGTCGGAGGAGTGATTTCTTTTAAAGGCAACTGCAAACAGAGAAAAATCAATTTTCATAACCGAGAATGTATCTGTCTTGACTATAGGATTTTAATTTGCAAATAAATCCCCCTGATAGAGAATTTTCTTTATCGATGTGTTCATGAAGTAGATTTCCTTTAAGAGTAAGAAGGCCACATATAAATTTGGTCAGAATTTACTCATTACTAGATGTTTTAAATTGAATTTGGTAATCTTGTGATTGGTATTAGGCATGAAATCTAGTTGTGTTATCTAAATTTTCTTTGCATATAGCATTTCATGCTGCACACACATTTGGACATTGGAGAAATAGCTTTGTATGACCAGAGCTTTACTGTTGGGGCGGGCACTTGGGTTGAAGCGGGTAAGGGGAGAGGCTTAATAGAGACTGGTTTGGAATGGAAAGTTACTGGTTTCCTATAGGGGATTCTGAGATGATGAGCCTAGGAAGAAACCTAAAGCCATTTATAAGCCGTCCCGATGCAGTCAGATGAAATGGTTTGAATTCTCTCTTTTTTTTTTATGTTTTTATTGGTGCATTGTAGTCTCACATCACAATGAGTTCTCTCTTTATTTTTAGCCAGTTAATTAACTTTCATTTTTTTCAAAAGAAATTCGATGCCGCTGAAATGCCAACCCTGGGCATACAGCACATACTTCCCAGGGTCCATTCCCCATCAGAGCGGTGGTGGGTGAGAGAGCCCTCCTGAATCTCAGCTGAAACATCTGCCCCTGCAAGCTTGCTCTGCTGTGGAGGAGCATCTGATCCTGCTTTTTATGTGTGTGCAGGGAAGTGGCAGACTTGCCCTCCTGTACTGAACATAGCTCAGGAAGGCCCGACTAAGCTTATCAGTAAATACTTACCAGTAAATCAGTTTGAAGGGGCCAGTGGAAGGCATCTTGAATTCAATCATTTGTGGCTCCCCAGTGGCCTGATTACTGTTTCTATGCATGTTTCTTTTAAGTGTAACATGACCCTAGTAAGGCTTTGTCAGAAGGAGGTGCAGAGGTGGTGAGTGGGGAAGACAAGACAGTGGACTCTTGAGCAGGAAGGGCAGTCTGGCTGGGAGAGTCTGAGCCTGCTTCCAACTCTGCAGTCAAAGTATGTCATCCAGCCTTTGGGGTGTGATGATATGCCTCTTGCAGAAAGCTTATTTTTAAGGTCTTAAAATGTTGTGACACAAAACAGCTAATTCCTACAGATAATTTCTGGGTAAATGGGTAGCCCAATATCTTGTGGAGTTCTAAAAATGCATACCTTGGTCCCATTCTATTCTGAGGATTTTAACATGGAGTCTTTTCCATTTGGGATAAAGGACTTTTCTAACCCTCTGAGCCTGCCTGCCTTCTGTCATCATCCCTAGCTGGTTTAGGACAACACTGTCTGGTCCTTCCCAGAGCATGGACAAGGTGTCTGGGAGCAGACCACACTAACTACTCTCAGCATTCCATCGCTTTGCAGTTCACAGCTTCGACTGTTTTTCTTTCTTTTTTTCTTTCTTTCTTTCTTTCTTTCTTTCTTTCTTTCTTTCTTTCTTTCTTTCTTTCTTTCTTTTGTTCTTTCTTTCTTTCTTTCTTTTTCTTTCTTTCTTTCTCTCTCTCTCTCTCTCTCTCTCTCTTTCTTTTTTATTGGTGCATTGTAATCATACATCTTGATGGGTTTCAGGGTGATAGAAGCACACACATCAGTCAATTAGCCCTCCCCCAATTCCCACCCCCATCCCCTCCCCCTTAACCTAAGATGAGCATGCTTCTTTATTTGTGGTTAATTATGTTCAATCAAGATGTTTTTTCTTTTTCTACCAGATTCTCGAATTGTCCCAAGTTTGAAGGGGAAAAAAAATTGATCAGTCCTATTTCTAATAGTGCCCCCTGAGCCCTGTGCTTGAGTACAATGAGGTCACTTTGTTGGAGAATTAACTTTCTATTACATTCTTACAGAGTAGATGTATGTCCCTAAGGTATGACTACCCCCACTGATGAAATAAATATACCACTCTTTATGATTCCTCCCCATTACCCTCTCTGTTGAGTTTCAGAGAGTTTATGAATAGTCACATATTTATACAACTGGCCCAAAAGTACACTACTTATTTCTCTTATGGTCTGTAATAACCCATGCAAGGTTATTAAAGGGCATACAGACCCCTTTTAAGGCACAGTTTCTTATGTCGTTACTTTATACAAGCAGGTCAAATTCCATCTCGGCAGCAAGCTCTTGCTCTTAACCTTTTTCTCTGATTATAAAAGTAATATATGTTCATTGTGGAAAACATAGAAAATGCACAGCACCAAGAGGAAGGCAAAAAGCACTTGAAGAACCACCACTTAGAAACAATTAGTGTTCTGCAGTTTATACACAGGCATACTTTCTTTACTCTATATCTGCTCATTAAAAAGTAGTTGTATTATACACATACCCCTATAACCTACTTTTTAACCTTGCAATATATTCTATGGCAGTAAATAATATTTCCCTATGACATTGAGGACTGCATTGTATTTTATTCCACATAGTAGTCCATCATATTCTGTTCCATTCTATGACATCACATCATATTCTATGCATTCCATATAATATTCCGTCTTGTCCTATTCCATTCTATTTTATTTCAGCATATTCTAATCCATCATAATCTATTCCATTCTGCATTATATTTTATTCCACACTCCCCTCTTCTTTTCTTTTTTTGCGGTACCGGGGATTGAACCCAGGGGCATTCTACCTCCATGCTACACTCTCGGCCCTATTTTTTATATTTTATTTTGAAACTGGGTCTCACAAAGTTGCGGAGGGCCTCACTAAGTAGAGAGAGAGAGAGAGAGAGAGAGAGCTGAGGCTGGCCGCGAACCCGGATCCTCCGGTCTCCGCCTCCCAAAGTACTGGGATTACAAGCGTGTGCCACCACGCCCGGCCACACTCCTCCCTTCTAAGATATTTGATCTTTATTTCAGGGGGAAGATTGCATTTTTAAAAAATTAACAATTTTTATTAGATGGCATCTCCTAATCAGTAATTTTCTTTTTCTCTAGTCAATGCAATCACAGAAATCATGAGGTTTCTTTGAATTTTAGATGGTGAGCTTTGTCTAGAATATCTCTAGTTTCGTCTGTAGTACTGTAAAGTTCCACTGTAATATTCAGTACTGAAATTGACTGCAGTTCAGTATGACAATATGAGCAGAGTTGGGTATGCTGGTGCATACCTATAACACAAGTAGTTGGGAGGCTGAGACAGGAGGATTGCAGATTTGAGGCTAGCCTCAGCAACTTAGCAAGACCCTATTTCAAAATAAAAATTAAAAAAGGGCCAGAGGTGCAGCTTGGAAACAGAATACTTCTGGTTCAATCAATCCCCAGCACCGTGTGTGTGTGTGTGTGTGTGTGTGTGTGTGTGTGTGTGTGTGTATACACATTATATATATATATATATGTGTGTGTGTGTGTGTGTGTGTGTGTGTTTGTGTATGTGTATATATATGTGTGTGCATATATATGAATATGTATGTATGTATATATATATGTGTCTGTGTGTGTGTGCAGAGCGAAAATCATAAAGGCATGGGAAATAAATTAGAAGCCTTTGCCTTGCTATTTAAAATGTCTCCTTCTCTCATACTATACTTCCATAAAGTAGATGCTTATTTTTCTTTGAATAATGAGTTTAATATGTCTAATTCTATTACTCTCTGGGCAGCAGAATGACTTCTCAACTTCTTAGCTATGAGTTCCATATGATATTTGAATTGATTCTTTTAATTGCTGATACTGTGTCCATCCTTCTGCTCCAAGTTTGCCTTATGTAAGGGCAGGAAAATCACATCCTCCCCCCAATATATCAGTCTTTCAATTAGCAGCCCTGGGCTTCTAGACACAATAGGAGTTCATTATGCAAACCATTGAAGAGGCGGGTCAATCATTCAAATTTTATTGGTGTCTTAGACTGAAAAATAAAACCAAGCATTAGAATTTTTAGGACGCTGAACTATGTTTTCAAATACTAAAATCATACATTTAATTGTCTAAAGCTACTATTTAAGATTAAACATTTTTTTGGCAATTAGCATTATGGGTGGGGAGTGGATATGAAAAATAACCTAAACATGGTGCTCATTCCTGTCTCTCATGCATTTCTTGATTAAATACCATGGATTTTACGAGTAACAGCTTCTCGCCATAAAGAGTTCTATGGCGTTTTCTCTACAAGTCTAATTTGAAAAAAAGAATTCTTCTCAAGGGTTTAGAAAATAATTCATAAAATGGAAGGAATAATAAATATTGTGCCTTAATTCATATACGAGTATAGAGAGATCTGGTACACCTGGGTGTAATTTTAGTTAATTTCCACAAGAGACAGGTTGAAAGTTTACTGTTTGGAAAGGAGGGAGGGTTGGCTAAATCTCATATTCGCCAAAATGATTACATTATCTTAAATGAAAATGTGACTCTATTAACTACTTCAATAAGCATTGCATTTGGGAAAAAAATCTTTTTAATAAAAAGTTACTTGAAGTTCACTCCAACTTAAAATATACAAGTGAGGAAAAAGTACTTATTCTGATTTATGTGTCTTTTGGAGGTGTAATTATTGGCTTTTTACTCACCTATGTAAAACAATGTACTTTTGTAAATGGATTTCTGGCCACTTTATGCAGCCTTTTTTTTCTTCCTTTCTTTTTTTTTTTTCTTACATAAAAACTAAGCACTGTCAATCAAGGAATTTTAAGGTTTATTTCCTCTTTAGGAATGATTGATAGCCTTTTAGATTTACAAGTTGACAAGTTAAAGGGTTCTATTGGTATAATTATGTACTAAATTCACAGTCTTTCAATTTAAATGTCCTTTTAAAACCGCAAGATTATCATACCTGTATTTTGAAAAGTGGGCCAGTCAGTTTGGGTTGGTATACAAATTGCTTCCATTAGCCTTGGGACCTATTTGAATTTAATACAGTTTTTTAAAGTTAGTAGTGGTATGAATCTTACTTTTAAAATTTAGGTTAATGGAAATGCATTTTAAGTAAACCATGTGGCAACCTGTTTTGTAATGTATAGCTAAATGTCAGAAATGCAAAGACTGTCTTTTTATTCAGTAAGGGATACAATATGCAGTGGAACACTTTTGTTAACTAAAGAAGAAAAGGAAAAAAAAAACAACGATAAAGCCATTCACTTACCCATTACTTAGAGGATACCGTGAGTAAGGGTCCAGCGCAGAGCCGCCATCTCTCCCATTTTCTCAGGTGAGACAGGCCAAAGACATTTCATAACTCAGGCTCCAATTTTGAAAATGATAGACTGGACTTCACTCTAGACTATGCTTAAGAGCGTGTGTCTCCAAATCTTAGTACAGATTTGTTCTTCTTCTTGTTAAGAATTGTTCTTGGAAACTCAGCTGAGTTAGTGCTCCACAGAGGTTGGTCTTTTTCTTGAAATAATACCAATGTTGGTGAATGGGTCTGTCATTTTGGATGTGAAGGTCATGAATCAAGGACATGTTCAATACCTAAATCTTTTCAGACTATCAAGGGTCTTAGAGGTCCCTACCCCCCCCCCACTCCTCTGCTCCTGCCATCCCCTCAAAGGCCTCTTGCACACAAGGCACTAAAGACATTTTATCAGCTCAGGGCTGCAAGAGATTTTGCAGTTAAGAAGGTCCTTTTAATTCTCCTGCTATTTACAATGTGTACACAACCCCAGACAAGGCCTTGAGTGTTTTGACCTGAACTAAAGCAAATCCTAAAGCCTCACATCAAATACCATTTTGCTTCTTATTTATGATAATAAAAGGAATTTAGAATTTGGCCAGAGGAGCAGTGTTCAAGACCCGAAAATAATATTCTTTTGGGAGAGTCCCTCCCCTCCGTGGCGGGAGGCAAAAGCGAAGGGAGAAACTGCTCAGCAAAGAGACGTTCGTGTGATCATTTTATGATCCAATTCAAGAGTATCAATTAACTTTTGTTCTTCTCAGTTGCTAGTGTTGCAAATCATGCTCTGCTTTAGTTCTTGAAAGTAAAGGTCTAATTGTGTGTATTTCTAATCGTGTGACTTCTTCATTGTAGCGCTCAACGAACCCACCATCGATTACGGTTTCCAGAGGTTACAGAAGGTCATTCCCCGGCACCCCGGCGACCCTGAGCGTTTGCCAAAGGTCAGGATATCTCTTCTTTGGGTTATGGTCTCTGGAAAGTTTGATTTGAGTGCATGGCAAAAAACTCTGCCAAGGATAAAAAATAGTTAATAAATAACCAACTCATATCTTTGTGCTTTCTGGGTTTGGTACTGTAAAGCAAGCAATAGTAAAAGTAGCCAGCACTGTGTGCCAGGAAATGTTGTACTTATTTTAACATATGTCATTTCAGCCTCTCGATAACCCTCTGAGGTTGGAACTATTATGACTCCTATTTTAAGGAAAATAATGAAGCAAAGAGATGTTAAATAATTTGTCCCAGCATTTTGCACAGCGTGTAAATTGCAAAACTGAGATTTGAACCTACATAGCTTGGTTCCAGAGTTTGAACTAACCAATTGCTATACCATGCCAATTCCTAAGAAGAAAAGGAACGCCAGATCTTTACCATGAGGGTTTGAACTTATCCTTGGCAAGGGTAGACAGAGCTTCCAAGGAAAGATATTGGTAGATCTTGATAATGGGCAAGTAAGATAGCCCCTCACCTCCTGAGATATCTTGCCTATCTGGGAAATAAGCACAAAGTTATGAGGAATTAAACAAAAGTTCAAGACAGAGTGCTATACACCACACAACAACATGTTGCTATTGTCAACACAGAAAGAAGGACTTGCCTTTTATTGACTATCGTGTACCTGTTGTGAAAGTTGGGACATTCCCATCTGAGGATGTTGGGCCCTGTGTGGAAGAGATTGCCAAAACCAATTCATCATAACCAAAAATAATAGGTACATTTAACAAAAGTGCAGCCAGTGTTCTGGTGGGATTCGGAGGAGACAACAGGTAAATGCTAAAAGAAGTTCCAAGTACAGAATTAGTGGAGCTGACTTTTACTGTTTACTGACAGCATATTGAAATTTCATTTATGACACAAGGGATAAATATGAAATTAAATGAGGAGCTGAGAAGTCCCTTTTTTTCCACAGTCAATCTAGGAATATGTCATTTCTAGGTTTAGGTAGCCTCATAAAATGCTTATAAAAATGAAGCTGGCATCCTTCCCAGCTCAGGGAACCTTCTGGGTGACTGGTTCATCATCAAATCCTACCCACATGCTGGCTGCAGTTGTAGACAGAGCCACCTGTCCAAGTCCTGGGCGGAACAGATCCTATCCAGCATACAACTGCCCTTCAGGTCCATGCATAGATGCGAGGGGCAGGGTGAGCGAGGGTGACACCTGCTCAAAGAGAGGAAGGACTGAGACAGGCACGGGTGTCTGTCTTCTACCTTGACCTCCGGGGAGAACTGCCCAGCCTTTGGGCTCAACCTTCAGCTTCCCATAACAGTCTTATTTTGTCAGCAGTGCTGTTCTCCTTGGTAAGAACTGCTTGAAAGCACTTCACCTAAGGACGGAATCATATGATGTGTCAACATGTTCACATCTTTGTCTTGAAAGAGGCCCTCCTTTCCCCCTGACTTATTCTCAGTGAGCAATTAAATAGTGTACTTATGATAATGAACGGCAGCCCCCTTCTAAAGCATAGATGCTCCATGGAGAGATTTACTTTTAAGTTCCATGGTCTGGCAAGAACACAGCTCCCAGGGACTTCCCATGGGACCCAGGGGTAATTTTATAGGAAAATGAGATAAATGATGTGTAGCCTAATGGTCAGTGCCGGAGCAGCCATAGTGGTTGGACAGAGGCAGGCATGATGTCAGATCCTTCCCATCGTTTCCGTTGGGGGAACATCCTCACATCACCTTACTATTCCTGGGGTCCCCTGGAGGGGCTGAGAGCATAGACTGCTGAGCCACAGCAGGCAAGGTGGAACTCAGAGCAGGGCACTTGCTTGCTATACGACCTAGGTCAAAATGCTTTCCCTTTCTGTGCCTTAGTTTCCTCGACTGTCCAATGGGGATGGTGACATCTCCTACCTTGACAGGTGGTTACTTGAATCCCTTTGCCCTCAACAGAAGGCAACTATGATTATTTGCCAGTTGAGTGAGAGTGGGCCCATGGCTTCTGAGAGCTCATCTATCCAATTTCTGCAGAGCAGGGATCCCCTAATCTTGTGAGCAGTTGAATATCATGTCATCTATCTTCTGTATCTTGCTTTCTTCATCTATAAAATGAGGGTAATAATCATGCTGACATTATATGATCATGTAAGGATAAAGAGAGGTAGTTCCATGTGTACCCTCAACATAGTATCTGGCCCAGAATTGCCACTTTAAAAATGTTTATAAAAAATAGACAAACTTAGCTGGGCGTGGTGTCGCATGCTTGTAATCCCAGTACTTGGGAGGCTGAGACAGGAGGATCACAGGTCACAGGTTTGTGGCCAGCCTCAGCAATTTAGTGAGACCATCTGCAACTTAGTGAGACCCTGTTTCAAAATAAAGAATAAAATAGGACTGGGGATGTAGCTCGGAGGTAGAATGTCCCTGGGTTCAGTCCCTAGTACCACACACACACACACACACAAAAATAGACAAACTTGGTTTGAGGCTTAAGGAAGCCAGGAAGCTAACTAGCTAGCTTCCATCCATCCTTCCTTCCTTTCCTCCCAGGGGCATTCAACCTCCAAACTACACCCTTAGCCCTTTTTATTTTGACATGGGGTCTCAGAGTCTCACTAAATTGCTGAGGCTGGCCTCAAACCTGCAATCCTCCTATCTGAGCCTCCCAAGTACTGGGATTATAGGCATGCACCATCACGCCCAGCAGCATTTTTCTTATTTGCAAGTAAAGGAGAGAAATAGTAACCTAGGGTTGAGTTTTGTGTACTTACTTTTGAAAGCATTTTTACAGTTGCACATTATGTTCAGAAATGTTGGACAAATAGCACAGGCACATGTCATTTTGTCCCTGGTGGCCCGATGGTGAAATGCTCAGCCCCTTTTTCCTGGGTTTGGGAAGTGTAATCAAGGACACAATGGCTTTGTGTGTTAAGGAAACACTCCACCGCTTGCATCTAGCCACTTGACTGTGCAAGGACTGTGGCCGGAGCCCACCCCAGGAAGCTCTCAGTGTGACTCAGAGCCCAGTGGCTGTCCTCTTGGCTCTGAACGTTAAGGTGGAGCAAGAGTTCAAGGGCAGGGTCAGGAAGTGGCGGATGGAGCCAGCACAAGGTACTCCTGTGGACTCGAGAGATTTATACCCCCACTGTCCATTGTTAGGGGACAAAAGTGGGCTCCGCCTTTCTCAGAGTCAGGGTCAGTGTTTGTCAAACAGGAGTGTTTCAGTGAGCTGTGGACCACACACCTTAAAAAACAAACTCCACTTTATTAAACCCATGTGTTTGTGAATAGACAAAGCTAGATTCATAGAGCCACCCACATATTCTGTCAAATGAAACTGCTCCAAAGACCAAGCAGACAGCGTTCCATAATATGCCTTTGTGTACGGGCTTATTCTTTTTCAAAGAATTTGGACACGCTTTGTTTTATTGGAGCCCCTCTTTTGAGAGAAGCTGGGAAAGCAGACACCGTCTCCCTGTACCAGATGAAGACCCAGGAGCGAGCAAAACCCGTCTCTAAAGTCACCGTCAGTGGTAGTTGCTCTGAACATGCACGTATTTAAAATGCTATAATTATGTGAACCCTAGATGTTTCCTGGTTTCCTTTTTCATATGCACACGGAGAAGGGCAGGCTAAGGTTTTTAAATCACAGCCTTCTGTTCTGTTTCACATAGACTTGCTTTCTTCTCCAGCTCTGGGCAGGAGTGGGGGGGGCTGCGACTTTGAGGTCAAGGTTGACTTTTCTTAGAATGTAGAGGTGAGGGGGGTGGGGACTGTGGTCAACCAGAAACTCTGAGATGCAGATGGCTACAGAGACCAGCACTCTCAGGTCTGAAGGCCAGAGGTGTGTCTCCTTTCAGTCCTCTGCTTGTCTTCATGGGATTAGCTCCCAGGCAGTGAGTGCAGACCTTGAGCTTAGCGGCATTCCACACATTAGCCGTGGATCCTGGGAAGCAATGATATGTTTACTTCATGCCTGTTGTGAGTCTAGCCCTATTTTATCAAGGTGTTTGCAGAGCATAGAGGCCAAGAGAGTGGGCTCTCAAGCTGGACAGTCATAGACCTTAGAAACCAGATCCATTGCTTGGTACATGCTGCTCCTAAGCCTTAGGTTCCTCGGCTGTAAAGCAGTTGCCCCACAGTTGCCTTCAGGCATTCAAGAGATCATGTGTACAGAGCTATTGCTGGCATATAGGAGACTCCAGTAAATGGGGACCACTCTCCCTGCACAGTGTGTATCCCCCAGAGTGGATTTCCTATGACGTCACAGCTAGCCAGTAGGAAAGCTAAGATTCGAACTCAGGTCCTTGGGCTCAAAAGCCTCGCTGGGTCCACTACATTGAATTCCCACTTCCCCTTCAGCCCCAGCAACCTAAATAATTCCGCCCATAGGCCCTTAGCTTCTCTCTCCTCTTCCCCCCCAGCACCCGGCTCCCATCCTAGTTAGATTCTCTCCATAGAGAGGGGCTGGCATAGGAACCTCCACAGGGCAAAGATGTTTTCTCTCCAAGAGCCAGTCCCTCTTTTAGAGAAAATAAAGCAGTTTGAGAAAAAGTAACAAAGGCTGCATTTGTGTATTTTGCTTTATGGAGCTGAAAATATCTGGTAAATTGATCCAGTGGGAGTAATAAATACACATTACTTTATCTTGTTCTTCATGTCCTATACCCCTGAGCCTTGATAGAACAACACCACTTAATAGACTTAAAAAAGAGTAATTACACTCATTGGTTGCGTGATTTTTCAGCCCTCCCAGCCCTGCCTGACCTTCTAATTTAGCTCACCGTGTCTAACTAATGCATTTATATTCATCTTTTATGAAGCATGTATGGTACAGAATTGACTGTAGAGCCCTTTTCAAGCTGTCTTCCAGGTTCCCAATCTGGTTAGTAGTAAGCAGAATGGGAGCTATCCATCTCTATACGTTCGCATGTATACAGACCGTGGGTACATGGCTCCCAGCATTTTTTTTTATACTTCATGAAACATAATAAAAAGTATTTATTACATTTTTACTTTAAAGCTTTTATACATTCTAGCATTATTTACAGCTAAATATGCAGGCAAAAGATGCGAGTGTTTTAAAAATGATTACTGTTAATGTTTCTGCTTGTCAGAAGTGCTTAAATTTTCCTGCACTTTGTCTAAAAACTTGGTACTGTTGCCTTTTAAGAACAACACATTTAAAAGATCTTGCAAGTCAGATTTGCAAACACTGCTGACAGTTCGTGATGAATGATATTGCAAAATTTGCAAGATGTTTGTCATTTCGTGCAGCCAACAGATTAAGGAACAGATTAAGACACTCGAAAGCCCGATGGAAGACAAGTATCCCAAACCAGCCCCAGCCGGACCTTGAGCCCGGAGAGCGCGCCAGAGTCTCTCGCCCGGGTTTTCTCTCCCAACTTCCCACTCAGCCAGTGGAACCCAATTGTTCTCAGTGCATTTTCTCTCACCATATGGTCTCCTCATTACCATACACTAAGAGTCCATATGGGAAACTTGTGAAATGAACTGGATTCATTTTAACTGCCAGATGAGCAGCCTTTTGCTTTGCAAGCCTTGCTTAAGTCATCTGCCATCTCCGTGTTGTTATGGCAACATGGCACCAATAAAAAATTCTAATCTACTGTAAGTGATCACAGTATTTTAAGTGCTTGCCTGTAACTGCCCTCAAAGGGGCAGAGGCAGGAGGACTTCTCCTCATCCGCAGAGCCCAGGGTTGTTGCCCATTCCAGCAGGTGGCAGGGAAGAAGTTCGCAAGATGGAGGTGCGCGCCAGGGTGGCCAGGGAGTAGCTGTGGGTATCAGGAAGAGGGTTGACAGGGGGACGGATTGCAGGTAGACTGGGCTGTAGACCCTTTGGGTGCGTCTAAAAGACACACTGAATGTCAGACACTGTCGTTTCCCTGGAACACCCGCTACTCTGCTGGAACCATGGAGCCATCCACCAATAAAACTCAAGGTTGGACACCAAGGAGGCAGCAAGTCCTCGTGGTAGTCTCTTCTCCTCTGAGGTGTGAAAACCTCCATCTCCATGAAACTGCTCTTCCTATACATGGGAATTAGTCATTTCAAACACCGGGCTAATTAAGAGTCCCTTCAAGTAATGGAAGTAGGCAGCCACATCCTTAAATATAAATCATTTTCACCTCCACGGGCCCCATGATATGTTGCCTCTCTGTCGCTCTATCTGTATTGAAAGTGAATGTTTATAGTCTCAGTTCATCAGTTCACATTAGCCTCATGCTGAATATTTAAACACAGAACAATTTGAACACACCATGAAGGAAGACAGTGACTGCACTTTCATTTGGAACAGCAAGGGCTCATCTAATAATAATTTAGTAAATCAGCCATTTAGTGGCTCAGTTGTGCACTGCGTTGTGCCAAATATTATTCAGTTCCACTGTACACTTGCAAAATTGAAATTCAGACGCGAGTCACAGGCACTGTTTTTGCTCAGCGGAGAGACGAGACCCAAAATCACCCTCCCTAAAGAGCATTCGTGTTTAGCGATTTATCATAAATACAGAGCTGGGGCAAAATAAAACTGGAGTCGGCTGTATACAATGTATTCTAATTATGCTTTTATTGTTTTAGTCTTTATGCAAAGACTATCAGTAATTCAAAACCTGCAGTTGCATAAGTGAAAATACAAATAAGAAATCTTTGCATAACCACATTGTCTCCCAGCAGAAAAAGGGGATGACTAAGGGTTTCAGTAAGGATAAAGAAAAACCCTACGTCTTTGTCTTCCACGCTGACACTGGCTTCTCTCCCTCTTTCCCTCTCTCTCATTTTCTGTATTTATTCATTTACTTTTTAATTTGAGGAAACTCTATTAACATTACATCTCGAAATGGAAGTGACCCAACTCAAAAACACAGAAACGAACACAAATGTCAGGGTATATCCGACTGTCAGAAAGAACGTGCTGGAGTTCGATTCCAGGAAACATTCTCTCTCTGTGTTCTCTTGTCAAAAACACAAACTATGGAATGTGGTCCGTTTCCCCCTCCCTCCTTTACTTCTGCCAGAAAACTTACAGGCAAATTCCATCTCCCCATTTTGATGATGTGCTCAGTTTAGGAGCTTGGTAGCCACTACTTCTTATGCTTTTATTTTTTTTATCATTGGAGTTTAGTCTAGGACTGTGTACCCCTGAAATTGTATATTGAATCGTGTGTGTGTGTGTGTGTGTGTGTGTGTGTGTGTGTGAGAGAGAGAGAGAGAGAGAGAAAGAGAGAGAGAGAGAGAGAGAGAGAAAGAGAGAGATTAGTATGCACACATTTGTGCCTACACATGTAATTTTTCTAGAGAAGGAAGATGTAGCTTCATTTAAAAGCCTTATGACCCCCACAAAATAATAATTCTCACCTCTTTAGATTATTTACTTTATGTCCAACTGATTTATTATTCTACCTGTTACTATTATATCATACCCGTTTTAGAAATGAAGAAACTGAGGTTCAGAGAGGATGAGTAGTAACCTGCTCAAGCTTAGACTCCTAGGAAGTGAAAGTTTCCTACCTACCCATACTTCCTCGCCATTAGTCCTTTCAGACTCAGCAAATCGAATTATAGCTCAAACATAACACTTGAGGCTCACAATCCACGTTCACTTCAAGAATGCATATGTTTTGCCAGAGTTCTCTGGAAAATGAGTGGGGATTATCAAAATGCTGCTGGCTCTCCCTGGATAAGCACCGACTGACTATAATCTGCAGGACCAGGTGCTGGTACTAAGCCTGTTTTACAGATGTGGAAATGGAGGCGTGAGCTCAAACCTCTTGTAAGGGGCAGAGCGTGGCCTAGAGCCAAGGCCTAGAGTCTCTAAGCCCTGCCTCCTCCAATGAAGACAAGGGAATTTTAAGGAGAGGCAGCTTTGTAAACTAATCTCAAAATCCCTCCAGCTCGGTGGGGTGGAGGGATGGCAGCATCGACCCGGGTTTGCTCACAAATATCTGAGCCAGGCGAAAGTAGCAGCAAGAATTAAAAACACACAGAGATGAACCTAGGTGATCATTCGTTTTCTCTTTAGCTGCAGAGTCACTGTGGTGGGAACTTGTGAGAACAGTCACCCAACAGCTCAGTTCTGGAGCGCTTTCAAGTTCTTTTGTAGCCCTGAGCTCTTGAGGAGGATTCGGTGTCACCTACTTCCTATCACGCCGCACGCACAGAGGCCTCGAGTATAATTACTCATGAGTTGAAGATGGAAGTGACTGGAGGAGCCAGGGGCAAACCCATTTCCACCTGCCAGCCACCTGGAGCCTCCTCTTACAGACTGAAACCCTGAGCAGCAGAGATGCTGCAAGGTCTGCGGCCCTGCTCCCTACTTTCAGCCCTAAGTAACACCTCAATTAAACATCGGAGTAATAAGTACCGAGCCCCGGCAGTCTTAAGACAGTGGATTTTAATTGCAGTTATACTCAGGACCATCTGTAGAGCCTTGGGAATCATCATTCACAGATATGGTTTGTCTGGAGGTACATGTAATTACTAATGATTTTTAACAATTTAGGAAGCAAAAGCGCAGGGCGTGGTGGTGCATGCCTATAATCCTAGTACTTAGGGAGGCTAAGACAGGAAGCTTGCAAATTCAAGACCAGCCTTAGTAACTTAGTGAGACCCTCAGCAACTTAGAGAGACCCTGTTTCAAATAAAAAAAATTTAAAAAGGGATAGAGATGTAGCTTGAAGGTAGAGAACCCCTGGGTTCAATCCTCAGTACCAAAAAAAAAGAAAAGAAAAAATGAACTGTATTTATGTTTGACTTAGATATGATTAAAGTATAGTATGGTTGTAGTAGGACTCATATTACTTATGTCTAGATATAGTACATATCCAAAAATATAAATATACACATACATTTGTTAATGCACACACCAAACACACATTTGCAGGCACGTAGCTGTATATGGCGTGTCTCTCTGTGCACTCAGTGGTCCTTTTACTTTCAAGCTAGGTATTTATTCTGGCTTGCCCTGGGAATGGTAAGCCACAGCCAAAAGACAAAGAGAAGCAGAAAGAGTTAATTTGGGACTTTTTTTTGTGATTCTGAAAGCCCAGGCTTTGGTGACTTAAAGGTGATTTAGAAGATTTTCAAGGGTAATTTTGACTGCAGGCCGTTTTTGTTTCATGTGCTGACTTTACAACCGACCCCTGAAAAAAGGCACCTCTGCCCAGAGCTTTCTCTTTGAGCAGAGACTTTTATCCTGATCAGAAAGTCGATTTCCAAGGCCACTCGGCAGGCCCTAACCCAGAGCGCGGGTCTTAAACCAGCACAATGAATTGGAAGAAGAAGAACCAGCTGGGGGTGAGCAGGTTCAGCTCTGGACCTCCAAGCAGGTCGCGCTCAGAAGCATGCACACACCATCTGTCACTGCATGTGTGGCGGGAAGCACCCCAGGCTCCCATTCACCAATTACCATGACACCATTTAGAAGAGATGGCCAGGAGACCGAAGAGGGGAGGGGGGCTGTTATCGTAACTCTTCCGGGGGATACCTGGCTTCACAATTTATACTTAACTGCTGACACCCGAAAAGTCGAACATTTTGGTAAAATGAATCAAGTTGCAATGTTTCTTTTATGAGATCCCCTTGCGGGGAAGGGAGGCTTTCCACCTCCCGGAGCCCAGCCTTAGTTATCCATCATGGCGAAGTCAGCTGTCCTACGCAGCTTCTCAGAGGTCACGCGATCGAACCGGCCGCTCTTACAACTATATTATTGCTTACGGAACAGTAATTGAGGCACCAGATAAAAATTACCTGGTCTAATAGGCAGCGAACAATTTTCACTCAATAAAATTATAAGCCAAATCATTCATTTCATAACACTCTGACTAATTTATTTGTTGACCTTTTAATATCCATAGCTCTTCAGTGGTATTAACTGCAACTCAGACAAAATCTCTTGTTCATTTCACTTTCATTGATTTTTTTTTTCCATTGAGGCAATAACAGCTGCTTGGAAACAGCCTTTTTCTTTCCACTGTAAAAGTCAATCATGTAAGTTAGTATGTCTTACCTTGATACAGCTGCGTTAGCTTACAACTGACTTTAATTTCATATGATTCTGAAGTCTCCAACACCATGTTTTTTTACAAAGGCAGCGTACCTCCAGCCATGCTGGGTGATGATACATAATATGTTTGGGAAGCAAGAGGGTTGTCATCTCGTCTGAACATAAAATCAACTTTAAAATTAGAGCACAGGCCAGAAGTCTGTCCAGCATTTTCTCTAGACTAGCATGCTTCGGGTGCCTTGGCCTCTCGTAATCACAACGCGGGGCTCTTTCAAAATATTTAATCCCTTCCTTCTAGAAACTGCTGCTGATTTTTATTGCGGTTTGAGTTATACTTTTCCTTAAAGACTGTGAACAACAAGTACGCGCTAGAATGTTCCGCGCAAGGCCGTCGCAGGTTCAGCTGAATCTTCTCATATCATAAAATACCGTGAAGTCTTTAGAATGCACGGTTGTAAAATATAATCGTTCCACATTTGGCATTTTATGCCTCCCTGGAAATAACCACTTGCTACCTACACCTCCTCTGTGCGCCTCCTTTCCATTTCAATTTACTCTAAAGTGGTCCTTAGCCATAATGAGAATGCCCCTTTCAACAGAAACATGTTTAATTATATCCATGCTAAATGTAAGTGACTCTTCTCAGTCATAGGGCTTCTGAGTAAAGAGTGTTTAAAGTGTGACACTAAAGGCTTCTAATGAGCAGCACTAAGCTCTATTTCAAGAAGTTCGTATTACAAGAAAAAAAAAGAAAAAATCTGAGGAATGTCTCCGAGGATGGGAAACTAAACAGTGCCCAAGTGTTATTTTGGTTTGTTTCCCTCTTTCCCTCGCTGCCCTCATTATACTGATTTTTTAGAATGCAGAGTCTACCATTGTGGAATTTTCCATTTGGCTGAATAAACACAAAGGAAGTTGGGATATAAAACCACTCTCCACAGAAATACATCTCAGGACAACTAGTATTTATCACATTGTACCTCCAGTTCTGCAGGGAAATGGGCTGCAAGAAACAGCCAGTCCATTTTTCAACATTTGGGCTTTCCGGTCAGTAATGTCACCCAGACTTTCAGAAGCAAGTGTGGGAAGAGCCTGGCTGGAAGTCCAGTGAGCTCGTCAAAATGTAGGTAGGCCCCACAGTCGACTCTGGGACGAGGAGGCCAGTGGGATCAATCCTCACTTCATCGATAGATGCTTATCATCTTGAAATCAAAGTGATTTTTTCATTCTACTTCATTTTAGGTTGTGGGTATCTGGGATCGTGGCATTTTGAATCCCCCAATAAGGCAAAGTTAGATCGGTGATAAATAGGTGTTAGGAAAATGCGGGGTGACAGAAAAGCATTGCACTTCTTGCTCAGGAGTCACCCGACTTGACTTTGTAATTAATGCTTGGAGTTTATCTTCTGCTTTCTTCTATGTCCCTTAAACACTATCTCCCAGTGGGGCCCTCTAGTCCTCTCCAATGATGAGGGCATCCCTAGGACTTCATTGTAGGAAGGAGTTCCCAGAGTCTCAAAATCTAATTTATGTTGTATTGGTAAATGGGTAGCCATGGGCGTTATGAGTTGACCTATATGAGCTGTGTGCAAAAGAAAGTTCAGGCCATCTGCCCTGTTCATGTGGGTTTTGAGTTCCTTCAAACATTGAATCGGGCTTATGAATGGGCCCCGCAGTGGTCAGTTAGACAACCTTCCCCTTCAGCCTAAAAGCTAGATGCAGCTAGTGTCTTTGAGCATATTGGCTGCCTATTTGAGGTCAAATGCTACACGAAGACTCCCAAGGATGGTGAATAATCCTCAGAGATTTTACTGTCATGAAATAGGAGGAAATATGAGTTAGCTATGTCTGCATATTTGACATGATATTCCTGGTCCCTGAGGTGGCTTCCTGTGAATGTGCAGATACCCAAGTATTTTTAAAGGCCTGAGAGTATAGTTAATAAAAGGCTGATATATATCAAGACCAACCTCATGTTGCTAGCAGCCTATAACTTGAGATAATGTCTGTACTAGACATGATTCATTATATTAATCACAAAATTAAAATGTAAGCACAAGCCAGCAGGAGTGAAAGAGCAAATTCATAAAAAAAAGTGACATAAAAAAACTCACAGTGATCAAAACTTGACCTTTGGGAATTTATATATTGGATTAAAAAGTCTGGAGCCAAATGGAACACCAAATTTAAGCCTTCTGCTTTTATAAACCATACCAAATATATGACTGTCATTTCATAATATGAATTAGCTATGCACTTTTAAAAATCAGCAGTGATATCGTAGAATATAGTCTTCAGCAAGAAATTCCACAAGGTCTGAGTTCTGCTGAGCATTGTGCTGGTGGTTTAGAGGAGGAGATTAAGAGGTATATATGGCCTCAAATGAGGTCTACAGTGTATCTATGGAGAGTGAATAGTTAATTCAGATCAGAGCAAAACCAACTTTATGCCATGCTGGTGGTATAGACAGTCCACACTATTTTTCAGAGGACTGGGAGAGATTAGGAGCTGGGGTAGGAGTAAAGGTGGAATTATTTCTGATAGAATCGCATAATTGTCGAGAGGTCAGGCTCTCGTGTCTAGCAGACCTGTGGGTGAATCCCTGCTCAGCCACTCATCAGCTCCATGCACACAGGGAAAGTTAGCTGACCTGTCTGAGTCTCAGTTTCCTCATTTGCCAAATGGTAATATGAACAGCACCTTCACAGACTCTCTGTGAAGACTGAGCGAGTTCACGTTCCACTGTCAATATGTGATAGTTCTCTTTGATTACTGTACCACCACCATCTTTAGTGGTGGAATGAGAGGCAGTGCAAATGGGCATTCCAAAGAAGGGAGCAGCATTTCAAAAAAGGAAGGGCAAAGGAATAAGGGTATGGAGATAGGAAAGAGCCAACCCTTTCGCTTGGAGGCTGGGCAGGAGTGGCCAGACCCAACTAGAGAGCGGTTTCATTACACATGACTGTTTTTTGGGGCCCCACACCTTCTTGAGTCTCTCCAGCATTTCCGTAGACTCTAAATAGATTTAGTACAACACGCCCACTTTTCTCTCCGCAGACCCCCCCCAACTCACATAATCAACAACCTACAGACATTGCAAGAGTCAAGTTTTGATTGTGAGTGGAAATAGATTAGCAGAAAGTTTTGGGTTTTAAGGAGTAAACATTTTCTGTTTCTTTAAGAGAAAAGATCCAAGGCCATGAAAAGAAAAAGAAAAAAATAGTTTGACTGGGGATGTAGACTGGAGAACAAGCATTACATCTTTAAGGAGGCTCTGGGGCTTTTCAATATTTAGAATACTAGTATTTGTCTTTTTAATTCCCAATTGGGATTTTTTTTAAGTCCAAGGATAGGATTAATTATCTTGGAAGAGTCTAATCTCTACCCTCATGTTTGAAACTGCAAGTAGGGAGACGTTTTAAACATTATGGAAAGAAGAGAAAATCTCTCCTGACAAATAAAGGCCTTGAAAAATTAGATATTAGTACTTGCCAAGTGCTTTTTCTTTTCAGACATACTAAAATTGAATATTAGAATTGAAGGATCCTTATACCATGCTCCCTCCTAATGCCACAAAAATTAGGACTTTAGGAACAATTTCAGAGACAAAAGATTATATGAAGTACTCAGCTCTTCCCCTTATGGGAAATTTCTTTCTTTCTTTTTTTAACATCCCAGGCTCAATCATTTCCTAATGTGAAATTACAGATTTTTCAAATTACCATATAAAACTGCAAAAAAATTACACGTGTGACCACAGAAGAGATAGCATACACTATCAATTTGATTTTTAAAGGCATACATCTTTTATACGACCTGTCATTTTTATAATGCCTTTTACAAATTTAATCAATACATTTTAACATTCTATATACTTTAAGTGCAATATACAATAAATATTCAAGTTTCATCTTAACCATGCTTGAGCCTTTAAATTGTTAAAACTGCAGTGCCCTTTCAATCTACTTACATAATGTCATAAAATATACATTTCAAGGTAAATGAAGTCAGCTACTTCAATTTAGTCCCTCAAACTGGTAGTAAATGAGAGGTTAACACTATGGTGCCAAACCCATTATTGAGTAAATTTAGCACCTTGGACAGCTCTGTAAAATCTTTATTGCTTTCCTGACCTGCTCGTCATGTTCTGTCTGTGTGTTCAGTGGCTCTCAGCTCTGATTGAAAGGCAATATATTAGATCCCCAACACAAACACGCTTGGGGGCTAGTTCACTGGGAACGTAATGACATGAAGGTGAGAGCAATTTTCTGGTCACCGAAATCCAAGCACCTTGCGGGTCTGTTGCACTAACTCATAGAGGACCCAGAAACGTCCTTTCTCCTTCTCATTTGCAGAAATACCTAAGAGAAGCTGGATCGTGTTGGCACCACTGAACCAAGGGTGGGTCCCCCATAAGCCCCTCAAGTTGATACTTCAGGGAAGGGCATTTTGGAGTGGGCAAGATAGCATCTAAGCACATAGCTTCCAGGACAAGAAACCCAGGTTCACCCTCCTCGAGTTCAAGATTGCTGGCCCAGAGTGATGCTGTGCTGGTGGCATGCCGATGACAATGGGCAAGAATGGAAAAGCATGCCCCACCAGCATGGATCAGAGCATGCAGCATGGTGGATCAGGGAAGGATGTGACTTCAGGAAACAACTTTCATGCGCTTTGTTTCCAAAAGATTAAATGGTGACGAGCCTCTTATACCAAAGTACCAACTGGATCATGTCACTGAAAGACTTTATCCCCCAAATATATACGATTAAAATATCCTCAGCAACTTAGTGAGGCCCTCCGCAATGTAGTGAGACCCTGTTTAAAAAAAAATAGGGCTGGAGGTGTAGCTCAGAGGTAGAATGCCCCTGGGTTCGATCTCCAGTACCACCAGTCTATGAAATTAATTAAAATAAGGATAAATGCTCTAAATTCCCATCTCTAGCGTTGCAAGAGTGAAGTTGACTGGTGCAGGATCTTACTGCACTCAGTGTGCTTTTAACAAACAGGGGAATTGTATTTTTTTTCTTTAAATGGAAAGAAGGAAATATGCCTCCTCTGCCAAGCCCAAACACTGGCATAAATATTTATTTGAAGAAATAAATGAACATAGACCCAGAGAAGTCAAATCTTAGTAAATAAACTAACTTGATCCTGTTTTGTTTTAATCTTTCCTAAGAGCCAGATAAAGCCATGAGGTTTTAGTGAAAGCAACCCAAGCTGAATTTGATCTGGGGATAGAGTTTAGTGTGCCCACACCTTAGTAAATTATTAACTGCTGTGGTCAGACAATACTGCAAACAAAAAGTAGTAAATTATCTTGTAGCTTGCATTAAAAAGTAAAGAAATGATTTCAGATATATTGGTACAACCTCCATTGATTATATAATGCTTTTCACTCCCTACATGGAAAATAACTGAATTGTTTTATAAAGGGGGTCTAGCAGCTCAAGGCAAGCATAAATGTTTATTGAGAACTGAAAGCCCCTCTATCTCATTTTTGAATTTAGGACATTATATATGTCATAAGTAGTTACGGCAATATGACAACTGTTTTATCTTATATTATAGAGAATTTAAAATTGAAAAATGCTAATATGTATCTAAAAGCTTGTCATTTCAAGAGTTGTTCGAGGATTTTTGAAGAGGCTATGGTGACAGCAAAATGAACGCAATTATATCCCTATTTTCTGATCAGTGTCTGCGGTATATGAAAATTGAACAGCACTGCTTCTCCACGCGGAACTCCATTGTGGGAAATGCGTAAAGTTAAGCTTCTGTTTGAAACTTTACCAACAGCGAGGAATAGTAAACAAATCTTCCTGCAAATTCCCTTCCACAGTCATACTTTGCTAAGCCCCCATTTTTACACAGATCAACCTTCGCTTTCCTTTTCACGCTAGCACAAATGAATCTGCAGGCAAGGAAGGCAAAATGAAGGGAGGGCGATTTCTTTTTGTCAGAATGAAAAAAGATTACCACTGTGTATGCTTTTGTAGAGCACCCCATAGTATCAGAACCACGCAAACTAAATGTGGAAGCCCACATAAATGAAAGGGAGATTTTTTTTTATTTTTACTTCTTCAACTGGAATGAGCAGCAGCGCTTACATCTAGAATGAGAACGAGTGAGCCAATGGGAAATGCAAACAATACTGAAATAGCAAAGCATTGCTCTAAAAGAAATAGATGCTGCCAGTCATGAAGACGGGTGCAGAGGGGGCTTCTGGGGACAGGAGCATCAGCATCACTTTGTAAGAGCCTTTGACAAAGTGTATTGGCTCTGTATGTGAGGTTATGCACCACCCCCTTGTATCATGGCTCTGCTATGCAAGAGAGATAAACAAAGTTTAATGCTACATGCTTCTAGTGGCTGAAGATTGATTGGAAATCCCTTGAAAATGACCTGGCTGATAAGGTCATGGTTCCTGGAATAAGCAATTAAGTGCAAAATAAACACATCTTCGGGATTCATAACATGCACTGAATGACATCGATTGTAGTAATCTAGTAAATGACCTCGGAATTGTATTCGGCAATAAACATATGAGTGCTTTATCGTGCCTATGGTAGACTATCGAGTGATGTATTTTATCTTGCAGTACCAATGATGCTCACCTTTTGACTCGATTAACTGTGTATGTGAACAAGGATAAATTGGTGATTTAGCGCCATTCTGGGGATCCCAAAGCTACCGCTTTTATAGCTGTGCCTTGGCGAAGTATGGCCCGAAGGACCACACCGTGATCCTGTGTAAAGATAAAGACAACCGGCCTTTGCTCAGAGGACCCTATCTACTTTTCTCTTGACAGGAAGTGATCCTCAAAAGGGCTGCGGATCTGGTAGAAGCACTCTATGGGATGCCGCACAACAACCAGGTGAGCGTTGGCTCTCTAACCGGTGTGGACTTCCTCGCTCAGCTGAGGATCTCGGTTTCCTTATTGAATGAGGATGCATAAAAAATATACAAGCCACGCGTCTGAGTTGAGAGCTTAAGTAATTCAGATGTGTCATGTTGCGGGGCTATTCAATCCTTCCCTCTTTTGTAAATCTTTTATTGCCTTTTCTACTGAATCATTTTCCTTTACCGGAAAAACGTACCCCATTTAAAAACTAATCTCTATTGGGAATATACTTCATAATTAGAGAAGAGAGTGAAGGGTGCTTTATTTGACTTCTCTCCGGTTTTCAAGCAAATTTAGGAGGAGAAGGGGATTTAATTGTTTTTTTTTAAAGTATAATGAGGGCTGAATAGTACTGTCTACTCCTGTTTCATAGAGCAGCTCTGTGGATAAAACTCAAATTGCAGCCGGGCGTAGTGGCATATGCCTGTAATCCCAGTATGTGGGAGGCGGAGACTGGAGGTTTACAGGTTTGAGACCAGCCTCAGCAAGTTAGTGAGGCCAGCCTCAGTAACTTAGCAAAATTATGTTTCGAAATAAAAATAAAATAAAATAAAAAAGGGTTGGGGGTGTCTCTCAGAGGTAGAAGGCTTGTGGGTTTAATCCCCAGAACCCAAAATAAACAAATAAATAAATACAAAATAAAAAACAACAAATAAAACCCACCTCAAATTGCTTAGGAAACTATGAGTCTGACAAATTCATCACTCTTTTTTCATGTTCCTGAATCAATGTCGGGGTGCAAAGTCCTACTAATACGCAGGCTCCCCATCTGCCCTTCATATCAGTGGGGCCATGGATTGCAGCCTCCCCTCCCTAAACACACACACATGCAGTAACTTCAAATTTCCTATGTGTCACTGATGAGAAACAGAGGCCCTGGAGTGTCATTTCGTGAGGTCTTTGCCTTCCTGAGCCTCAGTTTCCCCATTTGTGATTCAGGCACGGTGGTGATGAGACTAACCTCGTAGGTTTGTCAGGAGGGATCCAGAAGTTTACACAGTGAGCCATAGAACGCTCTCAGCACAGGGGCTGGCATATACTTGAAACGTGGTGTGGCCAGGAGTGGGTCTGGGGGTGGCTAAATGGGCTCTTCCTTTGACTTCTCAGGAAATTATTCTGAAGAGAGCAGCTGACATTGCGGAGGCCCTGTACAGCGTTCCTCGCAACCACAACCAGCTCCCGGCCCTTGCTAACACCTCGGTCCACACAGGGATGATGGGCGTGAATTCCTTCAGTGGACAGCTGGCTGTGAATGTCTCCGAGGCATCCCAAGCCACCAATCAGGGTCAGCGCCTGCTCTCCTCCCCCCTCCCGCTTCCCCTGCCCCTTCCAACCTGAAACCCACCCCCATTTTCTTGACATCAATTTTTATCTAAAAAAAAAATTATTTTTTCCCCAGGGGCGATTCCTGGTTGTACCTATCAAATATTATTGTAGAATTTTCTTTCTAGCTCTCACATCTGGAAGTCTGGCATGGGGGCTAAAAAGGATGCGCGTATTCCGCCATCTCTATATTTGACTTTTCACCGTAAACCTTGAATGACAGATCACAAAGAGGGCTGGGATGAAAGTTCTGAGGGGCCAGTGCACATCATTCTTGCCCAGGGAATAGGAACCTGTTAACTCCAGGGTACATCTCTTAGATTGGGATTTATTTCTGCTCCAAAATGATAATTTATAGGCCCTGCATTGCCACTTCTTACGGCCCTGCTAAGTATTTATGATCTCCTAAGAAATGTGTCTTTTGCTTGCTTCCCATTTTAATCACAGAGCTAACGCCACCAGCCCACGCACATGAATCACCCAATCCCTTCCCTCCGGGTTGCAGACATAGGGCAAGAACCTTCCTTTCCTGAATCTCCAGAATTGCCACCATACGAACACACCCTCACCCCTGCTCTTGCCCCCACCCTTCAGGTTTCACCCGCAACTCAAGCAGTGTGTCACCACACGGGTACGTGCCGAGCACCACCCCCCAGCAGACCAACTATAACTCCGTCACCACGAGCATGAACGGATACGGCTCTGCCGCCATGTCCAATTTGGGCGGCTCCCCAACCTTCCTCAACGGCTCAGCTGCCAACTCGCCCTACGCCAGTAAGTAGATGTGCGTCCTGTGTCCTGCACAGGATTCTCCCTAGAAAAGCCGGTACCATGATGTGGGGCCCACCAGCCAAGGCTGATCAGTCTGAGGGCCCCCATGCTTGCTGCAAGGCACTGGCCCCTAAGATGCTACAAAACCACCATCCTCCCCAGCAGAAATCTCTGCAAACTTCTGCTCGCCTTCTACCCCATGGCATCTTTCCAACAGTCAGAACTTTGTTGCAATCAAAAGCAGCCTCAAAGCCGGGCATGGTGGCACGTGCCTGTAATCCTAGTACTGGGGAGGCTGAGACAGAAGGATCACAGGTTTGCAGCCTGTTTCAGCAACTTAGCAAGGCCCTCTGCGACTTAGTGAGACCCTGTTTCAAAAACAAAAACAAAAACAAAATAAAATAAATAGGTCTGGGAGTGTAGCTCAGAGGCAGAATACCCCTAGGTTTAATCCCCAGTACCACAAGAAAAAAAAATAGCAGCCCCAGCCTGTCATTCCAAAAACCCACATTTGGAGTCAGATACCTGCTTCTATCAGTTACTAACTGGAGGCCCTGGGCAAGTTCATCTCTTTTCCAAGCCTCAATTTTCTCATCTGTACAATGGAGAGGAAACTAGTATCCACCCCATCTAGTGTTCTAAGCCATGGATAAGATAATGATCAATGATTTGTCCCAAGGCCTGGCACATGATAGGCAGGTTCAAAAATCTAAGTCATAATCACACTGGTGGTATATGTATACTGTAGCAACAATAGTCTAAAGCTTAAAAATCACCCCTTAAGGAGTATGACTTCTTTTTGTGCTTAGATTTTTCTCCTTCATGTTTAGTGAGTTCTTTAAAAAAATAAAATAAAACTCAAGAAATAAAAAATTACATTGTTTCCAGAAATCTGGCAAGACAGCACACACACACACACACACACACACACACACACACACACACACTCGTATACAACAAATATTCTTTGGTGCCTTGTTCCTGCCTTAAAGAAGCTTAGCTTAAAGCATGTGTGTGACCAGGCGTGGTGGCGCACACTTATAATCCGAATACTTGGGAAGCTAAGACAGGAGGATCGTAGGTTTGCAGCCAGCCTCAACTACTTAGTGAGGCCCTCCACAACTTAGTGAGACCCTGTTTCAAAATAAAGAATAAAAAATAGGGCTGAGGGTATATCTTGGAGGTAGAATGCCCCTGGGTTCAATCCCCAGTACCACACACACACACACACACACACACACACACACACACAAAGAATGTGTGTGGATACAACATTTAGATTGTACCTAAAGATCCTCAACAAATTGGCATTTTTCTACATAAAATACACCTAAGCCTCAGCGCACATCTCAGTATAAAATGCCGTGGGCTGTGTCTCCACATTTTGAGCTTCCTTCTGAGGATTTTTACACAGATAACCAAGTTCATCTTGGACATTTGCACATCTTCTGATGTGCAAAATGTGGCCAAACTTGTAGATATGTGTAAATGGACAGAAGATGTGTTATTAAATGAAAGAATATTCATAATCTTTTTTCTTTTTTTTTTTAAAAAAAGAAACTTAGCTAAGAATACTGTAAGTTGTGCTGTTTTCCCCTATGGAAATGTGGAGTGTGCTAATTCATTGAAAGCAGAAAGGTCATTGCTGGCCTTTAAGAGAGTTATTTCTGAAAGTACACTTAGGGCCTTTCACTTTTCTGGGTGAATTTTCTGCTCAAGGGACATTTGTACCTATTTGTTTGGGATCAGCAGTTTGTTGGACATTTAACATTCCCTAAATAATCTGCATATATTATGGTCCATCTCGCTCAAGAGTCAACATTCCGTGTCAGCTTCACCTTAGATTTTGATGTATGGAAAGATTGTTTCTCATAGATCCATCACTTCCGCCTTCTCTCATCTGGTCAATCAGAAAATGTTTCAATCATGACCTGAAAATTAAAAGGTGGCATTCTTAATTAAATCAATAAACTAATTGCTGTATGGTAGCAATTCAATTTAGGGGCTCAGACTGTTCTCCTTCCCTGGCCCGTGCAGACACCCAGCGACTTCGGCCTGAGATTGCACCTGTCAGGCTGTGAGACTCCCAACATTTAATTTCCATTAATTGATTTCCTCAGTGCTCACAAATATAGTATTAAATCCTCAAACGGGCTTTCAGATAGGACAGTTTTATCTGCATAAATGCAAATAAAACAATAAAAACAAAGCCTGGCTGATTTGGGTTTTCGCCTCTCTCATATTTAATTATTCATAAACCACTCATGTTGAAAAATTCCAACAAAATAAAAAATAAAATAAGACATCCTACTGGTGAGCACACTTTCTGGTGTGGTGGCTGATAACTAATAATGTTATAACAAATGGAGCTGCTTGACTATATTTTACCCCTTTCTCTGTTAACACCCCCCCAACTCCCCACCTCTAAATACACATAATGATCGCATTTGCCAACGAGATTAATTGCCTTCCTCAGTGAACCAGCAGGATTTCAAGTCTACGAATATTTAAAAATCAAACCTCCAGTGCAGGAGTTTTGCAATTTAAATGGGTGTTATTATTGAGCGTATTTTCACATTTACAAATCCTAAGAGATGTATAAAAATGCTGGCCTCATTAAAAGAAAAAGTACAGTTTAGAAAATGTTTGTGAAAACTCTGAGGCTATGGGCTCTGTGTTCTGCTCCATAAAGCATTCGGTGCTCTTGGACGGGGGAGTCCCTTGGGCAGAGTTACAAGGGGTCATTTCCCTCGGATGGCTATAGATGCCTAGGACCAATTTGATTCCCACTTCCCTAACTTCCCAAAACCAGTAGGCCACGGATTGGGCCATCTACACACCGCTCTTTGGATCCTGGAGGGTTCATAGGAAGGGGGCTTTTCCTCTGAACGTCTGTGTCCTTCGCAGCACGGCATAGGAAAGAGCACCAAATTTGAGTTTGACTCCTGGCTTCTAGCTATGGACCTCCAGCGATTTGCTAAAAGACTTTCTGAGCCCAGTTGGCTGAAGGTTGCTTTGCCAATGACACAATGAAAAAGCTGTGGAGATTCCTGGGCATGACAAAGCAATATGGGATGTTTATTAAATAATCTCAAACATAACAAAGTAGATGGCAGTGCCTAGAATTCGAATTAAATGCCTGGAAATCGTTGGACAGGATTCATAATTTTCTCCAGGAAATGGAGGAAATAGAAAGTGAGTGTATGAAAACACTGGCCTTGGCATGGTGTGTGCAAAATTTCTACCTCCTGAAGTAACCAAGAGATTAATAACCATGAGCAGAAAAGGAAAGGCCAGGCAGAGGGGACCACGATGAGTAGAAAACATCCATCTACCCAATGCCTCTACAGCCCGGAGCAGTTAGGTTTTCTCTCTCTGAATTGCCAAAGTCCTCCCATCATTGATTATCTGTATCCCCACTGCTACCAGACTGCGGATATTAACATAAGGCTCTTAGCCCACTGCTTACTTCCCAAACATTTATGTAAAGCTCCACAGGAGAAGGGCATAAAGAATTTGGAACTTAGACTTGCAGTTCTGCATTTTCTACAAATGTTGCATCCAGCAGTCTGTTTATTCACACTGGCTTCCCACCTACCTATAGCTGTGTTCTGGAACATGAAGGCACCATCATATGTTTGCAGAACTCACAGTCTCTTGGAGAGAAACGGTCATACCCACACCTCCATCTGCCAGTGCCTACAGTTGTGATCCTGGTTTTGCCTTCAACTCACCCTTCTTCTTCCCACCTCTCATTCTATCCTGGGTGACCACGGTCTTTCAAGCTGGCCTCCTCCTGTTCCTTCTATCCCCAGCCCCTTTGCTGGAACCTTAGTTTAATCCCTATCTTGAATCCATCCTTGGATACCTCTTCTATGAAGCCCTCTCTGGTTTCCCTTCCTGCATCCACAGAGTTGGCCATGGTACCTGTCACTGTTCCGTGCCACTCCATTCCTGATAAGAGGGAACTGCGCTTTTGTTTCCTGGGCTGGAGAACTCTGAGGGTGGCGGCTCTGTGCTCTGCTCCATAATGCCCCAGCATGCTTGGTTGGGTACTGCCTTGGGCTGACTAGAAAGGACCATTTCCCACTGAAGGAAACGGCCGCTTATGACTCCAGTGCCTATGGGGCACATAGCAGGCCCACAATAAACACACAGAAGAGCACCAGCAATGAAAGATAGCATGTGCTGAGTACCAGATGACAAAAGTGGATGGGGTCCTGAGGGTTTAGGGAAGTTCACGTCCAGGGAGGGGCTGAGGGGTGACGGGGAAGCATTGGCGCTGAGCTGTCTCATCTCACGATGCCAGGAGAGAGGCTCACCTTTCTTTCCCATGTCCTCTTCCAGTTGTGCCATCCAGCCCCACCATGGCTTCCTCCACAAGCCTCCCCTCCAACTGCAGCAGCTCCTCGGGAATCTTCTCCTTCTCACCAGCCAACATGGTCTCAGCCGTGAAACAGAAGAGTGCGTTCGCACCAGTCGTCAGACCCCAGACCTCCCCGCCTCCCACCTGCACCAGCACCAACGGGAACAGCCTTCAAGGTAAGTCCCAGCTTCTGCTCCATCCAGAGCAGGTGCAGCCCCGCCTCCCAGGGCCTGGAGCAGGGTATCGCCACTGTGGCTGAGGTGGTCAGCCTCAGGCCTGCCTGCTCCTCTCCTACCTCGTCATCTTGCTTCCTTTCTATTGTCTTTGATCCTGTCTGCTCGCCCTCCTCATCCTTCCTCTGCTGAAGTTGGCTGAGAATTCCTCTTGCCAACTCCAGCAATTCTGCTCAGGCCCAGGATTTGCTTGCAATACTGTTTCCGCTCACCCGTTCCTGTTCTCTCCTCCTCATTCCCTGTTGTCACTGTTGTCATCAGACCAGTCTTTTGTGGACTCTAGCATGTTCTCCACTGCAGGGTCTTTCTCGGGACTGGCCTTTTCCCAAAGTGTGTCATTCAGCCTTCCCTTCCTGTTGCCTGTGTCAGAGTGAACATGGACAGGGCTGATAGCAGGGAGGGGACTTAGCCACAGCCTGCCCAGAACCCTGAGGTTAAGGCACCATACACCAAAGACCAGAGTCTTTGCTGTCCATGGCCAGAAAACCAAAAATACCATGAGAGTATTCAGGTTATAAAAATTGTTCAATGGGTTATACTGAAATTATTATAATTCAATAATTTAAACTGTTCAATCTCCTTCCCACCACAGAATATGGGAAGTGATAGTCATTAGCCTTGAGATGACCTTTCCATTCATTGAGAAAAAAATCCACCCTGAGGATTGAACCCAGGGGCATTCTACCTCCGAGATACACCCCCAGCCCTATTTTTTATTCTTTATTTTGAAACAGGGTCTCACTAAGTTGTGGAGGGCCTCACTAAGTAGCTGAGTCTGGCCGCGAACCTGGGATCCTCCTGTCTCAGCCTCCCAAGTACTGGGATTACAAGTGTGTACCACCACGCCCAGCTAGAAATCCACCCTTTAAAAAATGGATCCAATATTTCTCACATTTTTCTTCTGTGCTTACCCACCGTTGGCCTACATGACCTCACCCATTCCCCCATTGCAGGATTGTGGGACAGGGACTCAGAGACCCTACCGTCCAGGACAAGGAGACTGATGTTTGGAAAGGTTGTGAAATTGCCCAACTCCCGCCCACCATGTGGTGTGTAGCAGACGCTGGCTTCACAATCACACTCACAAAGATTCATCTCCTCTTTCCATCTCCCAAGCTCTTTATTACTCACGGGGGTAAAGAGGACATGTCCTGGATTCCTCAGGAAGCCGGCAGGGAAATCAGATCAATAAAATAATCAGCCACCATGTACTGAGCGCCGAGCAGAGCGTCAGGTACTGTGTTGAGTGGGGGCAGGCCGGAATTTAATCCTTCCCACTTCCTGATGAAGTGTGAGGGGTGTTAGAATCACCATCATCCAGACGATGAGGCTGAAGATGAAGGAGAGTAAACACCTGCCCATAGACAGAGCCAGTAAAAGGTGGCAATGAATATAAACCCCAACAGGGTCTGTAGTCTTAACCCCTGCCCCGCACAGCTCCCCACACTGTCCATCTTCAGTAAGAACGTCACTCAGAGGTCAGCCATGGAAGCCGAGAGGGGTCAGAAGGGCAGTGACACATCTGGGATTTCCCAGCCCTGTCGCACATGTACCAGTGTATGCAAATCCATGCTTACGCCCACACACCCCATACTGGATGCTTGTCAGTGATGTCGGCGTTCATCCACTCTCCCCAAGACCTGTGAGGTCAGCACATTGCCATTGTATAGACAAGGGGAAAATGGAGGCTCGATTTGTTCAAGATCACATAGTTCATAAGCAACAGAGCCAAAATTGATCCTAAACCACGCGACTCCGGGGCCTCTCTGCATCCAGCAGGGCTTCTCAAAACATCCCTCTGAAACCTGCTGGCAAATCTGCTCAGCACAGCCAAAGGCAGCGCCAGGCCCAGCACACGATGCCCCGCACTGTATCACACACTGGCCAACTGTCCTCTCAGAGGAAAGAGGAGAATAAGCATAATAATAATGCTGTCCCTTATAGGAGATGGCCACCCTCAAAGGGGAGCACCCATTCATGCCATTCTGACACTTCCTTTGCTAAAAATAATGATCTGTCACTGTTGCCACATCTCCAGCTGGTGCACTAGGGAGAGAAGGCTTAGGCAATCATACCTTATAATAACTTTCAAGGAGGATATGCATGGGAAGCAGAAATTCACCCTTTTTGAGCTCTGGGTCTCAACCCTGGTTCAACACAGATTGGACGTCAGGCACAGGATGTAAGTGGGTTTGCATTCAACAACTGAGGGATCATGCTCAGGAAGAAAAGGCCCCTGCTCTGGGAGGTCCCCAGCTGTGTGCCCAGCCCACAGTGGCTTCAGCAGATGCTTCTTCAGGGAGGCCTAATGTCCTCATGTCGTGTGGACCTCGCAGGGAGCAGGGAGGAACCGAAAGTCGGGGCTGGCTGAGCCTCTGGGGTTTTAGGGAGATCTGGTACCATAAGGGTGTGTGTTCAGGACTGGGACACAGGTGAGATGCTTGCATTTGTCCCCCAGGGCTTTCCAACCCGATTCTAACCCAATTACTGATTCTAAAAGTGCAGAGACCACGCACCCCTCTTTGGTTCTTACCCGAGGCTCCATTCCTGCGTCACCATTTCTAGCATGTAGGCACAGGGGCTCAGGGGCCAACCCAGAGACATATTTGTGCTGGATTTGCTCTTCTGGATGACACTGTCCTTCCCTTATGACTGAACATGTGTCCAGGAGGGTCTTCCCGGACTCTCCTCTACCCCATGGTGCGTTCAGCCAGATCAGAAGAATAAAAAATGTTTTTATTTTCCCCATAGTCTGATGGACCAAACATCTGAGTTTTGAGGGAATGGCAAGGGTGGAAGTATGAGTAAAGAAATTAAAGGGAAATTAGCTGAGACCATGTTACTTGAAACCATTCTTCCTGCCTGCTCTGCCTCTGACCCTGGTGTTTGCCAGGTAGTAGGGTCCATGCTGGGAATTACACCTCAGCCTCACCCTTGTCATACAGTCTCCCACAGGGCAAGGAGGACCCAACTTAGTGAGCGACACCACTTTTTTCAGGGGGCTCTGGCTTGGGCCTTGGAGTCTCCCCTGACATTCTGACAGTGGGCTTCTGGAATAACTGCATCTTTAACTTTCCAGATTCCACTGCTGCCATTAAAAAGGAACCTGGGTGGGTTGAAGAAGCAGGGGAAGGCTCTCTCAAGTGTTTTATTCCTCCTCCTATATTCTGCTACAGTAGCACCGACTTTATTTGGACCCAACTAATTCAGAACTGTGATCATTAAGACAGGGCAAGCGACGAAGGAAGAGTTGGTTAAGCAAATTGACCATGTAAACAAGATTAGAGGTGACACATTTAGACTGCTTAAGTATTTGAAAGGCCTATTTACCTCCAACTACCACTCTGCTAATTGTACATCTCTCTCTCTCTCTCTCTCTCTCTTTGAAAGCCTGCTCCTTCAAGCCCTCTTTGCCAGCTGCCCTTGCTTAGCCTCGTGCATGCTTATCCCAGCCACTAGGCCCTGCAGTGGTGCCTGGCAGGGTGACGATCATCACACCCCTAACATGGGGGGACCTGTTCCCCATTTCTGTGCTCCTCCCAGTTGCCCCTTGATAAGGGCTGTTTGTTGTCCCCACTTTACAGATGTGGAAACAGACTTAGAACTCAGATAGTTTGTCCAGAGTTATTCAACTAGCAGATGGGGAAGCTGGTTCCCCATGTTCTGTGTCCAGCCCCTGTGCTGCTTTGACATACTATAGTCAAGCCAATGGGTTTGACTTATCTGGACTACCAAATCCTCACCTTGACAATTCTCCCTGTATCAGGGGAGGCAGCATTCCAAAGTCAATGAAGTAGATGTATCTGGTAGAGGCTGAGCCCCCAGCTGTAGAGATTCAAAAGAGGGAAGGATTAGGGAGGATTCACAACTGCTTCATGACAGAAGTTTCCCTTGTGGTATATCTCAGATGAAAGGCACGTAGGTATCCAGCTCAGAGAAATGGAGAGAGTGTCATTTTAAGCAAAAGGGCTGAAGACCACCTGGGCCACTGAGCAGAGGCAGGAAGTCCCAAATGATGTGAGGTAACTAAGAAGTGGGTCAGCAACCTGGGGCATGGGTGCCACAAAACAGGGACCAGGCTGAACTGAGAACTGTACTCCCAAGCCATATGCCCCATGCCTCACTGTCTGTTTTGTAATTCAAAGGTTCCACTGTGAGTCTAACTGGCTATGTCTCCCAGGTAGATGAGAGCTTTGAAAATTTACCATATGCCTGAGAATTTTTTTTTAAGACAAAGCAACCCTTGTCTCAGCACTTCCAGAGCCTCACAAGATGTTCTGTTATGAAAGTAAAATTGTTGTGGTCAAACAAAGTTAGCAAATGGTGCTTACTGAGTCACTGTCTTGGAGAGCCACAGTGCACATAAGTTTATTAAAGGCACGGAGACATCTTGCAGTTAAACAAAGATGTCTACAGCCATCCCTCAATATCCACTGGGAATGAACTCCAGGCCCTCTGAGGTGGTACCAAATCTGTAGATGCTCCAGTCTTTTATATATTGTAGCCAGGTGTGGTGGCGCATGCCTGTAATCCCAGTACTTGGGAGGCTGAGACAGGAGGATCGCAGGTTTGAGGACAGCCTCAGCAACCTAGCAAGACCCTGTTTCAAAACAAAAAATAAAAAGGACTGAGGGTGTAGCTCAGAGGTAGAATGGCCATGAGTTCAATCCCCAGTACCACACACACACACACACACACACACACACACACACACAATGACATATTGTTTGCATATAACCCTTGTACATCCTCCTCTGTACTTTAAATTATCCAGATTACTTATAATACCAAATACAATGAAAATTCTGTGTAAATAGCTATTCTACTGCATTATTTAGGTAATAATGACAAGAAAAAAGTCTTTACATGTTCAGTCCATGTACAATTCTTTTGAAATTTTAAGTAATTTTTAATTGGCATAGCAATTGTACATGTTTATAAGGCATAATGTGACATTTCAATATATGTGTACAGTGTGTAATGATCAGATCAGGGCACTTTGGCATATGTATCACCTCAGATATTTGTCATTTGTTTGTTAGGAGCATTCAAGTCCTCTCTACTAGCTATTTTGGAATGTTCAATTAATTGTTGTCAGCCACAGTTATCCTACTGTGCTATAGAACATTAGAAGTTATTTCTCCTACCCAACTGCACCCCGTTAACCATCCTTTCCCTACCCCACTCTTTCCATACTTTAGTAACCACCGTTCTAGTCTCTTGTTCTATGAGATCAATTTTTTAGATTCTCTATATAAGTGAGAACCCACCATACTTGTCTTTTCTGTGCCTGGCTTATTTCACTTAACATAATATCCTTCAGATATTTCTGATCAGTGGCTGAATCTGTAGATGCGGAACCTGTGGATCGGGAAGGCCAATTGTATTCCATTTAGTTTGCTAAGCTTATTCACCTGTGGAGTCCTTTTCCGCATGCTAAGACCAATTAATGTCATATGAAAAACTTTGGAAATGCAGCTCTATTTTGGATTGAATGAAAGGAGGCCTCCTCCCACTCTTACTGAGATGAAGTCACAGATAACTCCTGACCCCAGATTCCTGAAGTGTGTCTGTTTTCATAGGCCGAAGACTTGAGTCACCAACTATTCTCAGGCTTTGTCCATGTAGTCAGGCTTGGAGGACTTCATTAATCAAGAAAGACTCAGCCCCAGGAAAGCTGTCATATGCCATTAGGACCCCCACTAATGTTGTGATCCTAAGTAGTCATCATGTTCTAGACAGTCTGTGCAATGAAAAAAAATTAAAACCAAAAAGACCAGGGTGATTTTTCAGTATTATACCTATATGCTGATTTTTTTTTCTCAGTTTATGGAAGCTCAAGCTGGCTAGCTCCTCTCAATCTTTGATATCATGCGGTCCAGTGCCACATCCTGTAGAATTGTCTTTTTCCCCACATGCAGATTCAGTTTGTTTAAGATCTCCCCCATCCCTGTACCTATTAAGTTCATAAATTCTTACACACATGGGGATTCAAGGAAGACCATATTCTGCCCTCTTACCCCAACTTCTCCCTGCTCTGCAAAACTTTCCATTTTTGTCTTTGCTCTTATCAAAATGTCGAAACTGCCTTTCAAACCACTTGTTTTTTGGGCTTCCGTCAGAGAACGTGATCACCCAGCTGCTGGGGAAGATGGCAAAGTTGCCACAGTCTTGTGATGTCCTGGCACTCGGTGCTGAGAGTGTGGTGTCCTCATGGGAATCTTCTTGGGCCCCACTTGGGCAAGTCAGCATGCCAACAGCCTTTCTGGAACATTCCAAACCTCAGACACCCATCCCTCTCACCCACATAATTACTTTTCAGATTGCAGCACAGATAGAAGAAAAACAGCTTTCAAACTCAAGCGCTTCAATCATGCAATCGGGTTTCTTTATGAAAAGATCTCTTTTGAGGCGCCTTGGCTCAGGGGCACAGACAGGGATCTTTTCCTAGGACTTATTTATCAATTAGCCTTCTGCCTTTAGAGTTTAGGAAACCATGGATGAGATGTAGGGTGCTGTAACCCCCTGATGCTATATAAAAATTCTAGGAGAGCCGGGCATGGTGGCGCATGCTTGTAATCCCAGTACTTGGGAGGCTGAGACAGGAGGATCCAGGCTCGCGGTCAGCCTCAGCTACTTAGTAAGGTCCTTCGCAACTTAGTGAGACCCTGTTTCAAAATAAAGAATAAAAATACAGCTGGGGGTGTAGCTCGGAGGTAGAATGCCCTGGGTTCAATCCCCAGTACCGCTAAATTAATTAATTAGTTAATTAATTAATTAAAAAAATTCTGGGGGGTCATATGTGCCTTCTGCAGAGACTTCCACCACTGCCATTTGATTCACAGACAAGTCCCTGGACCAACCAAGGACAGCTTGGAACGTAGGGGCAGGCCACTCAGATGTGTTTGTTTTTAATATCAGCTATTTGCTAACATGTGTAAACTAGGCTATTTCATCATTTTTTTTTGGAACATCTCCAGCTTCTCTTAAAATAATGCAGAATCCCTTGTAGCACACGTTTCTGCAGAACAACATTTGAGGGGAGCTCAGTTGCTGCCCGCTCTGCAGAGAAAGCCCTTGGCAGCATCCCTGCCATCACTACCCAGGAGCCTTTGCTGGCTCATCTGTCCAACCTGAGGTCTTGAGGCACCGAAATTTGCATCCTCCATAGTCCAGATTAGAAAGTGTTGTTAGCTACTGACTAGAGCACCAGGTACCTGTGCTTTAGATATTCTAATGTGGGCCTAAATGGAGGCTTAATTCAATTAATCTAGCATTCGGATACCAAAACACTGCATGTGTATTTTTAATTCTAGCCATCTAAATGGGAAGTTTTCAAGGCCCAGTTGGAAATGTTGGCTGGATCCATGGACCAAATTAGTAGGAAATTTGTCAGCTTTCTACTTTGCTTTAATCACACTGACATTGCCTGAGTTATCTGACTATCCAGTAGGGGTGTGCCCTTTAACAGGAAGCACACGGAGGAGATTTCCAGAGAAGGCAGAGAGACTTCCTTCTTGGGCCATAGGTTTCCAACCCCTTCAGGAAGAAGAGCCATGCGAAGCTGTCACACTGTAAGGACCCCCCCCCCGTCCCCTTTGGAGCTACAGCATTTTGAATTTTCAAGAAGGCTTGGGTTGAAATATTGAGCTCCCCGTTTCAGTCAAATCTAGGGCTCACTTGAATCTTAGGGGAACTGCATTTCCAACTGATCCAAAATCTTTGGGGGTTTAAGTTGGCCTGCATTTGGCAAAAGACAACTTCCTGTTTCTAAGAAAAAAAAAAAGGCTTATGAGGGCTTAGGAAAAGGACTCCAGGAGCTTTTTGGACTGCAAAAAGGCTCTTGCAAAACAACATTTGGATGATTTACGTGTAAATGAATCAGAAACATGTGGATTGAATTTCCTTGTGAATACAGATGGGTTTAAAAATTAACGGAAAAAGTGTTTGGCAAAATACTTTTTGGTTTTTCTTTTAATTGAATCTAAAAGGTCAGGGGTGGGGGTGGGGAAGCAGGAGGAATGTGGGGGGCCTCAGGGCTCAGAGCCCTGCCCGGTCTCCCTGAGTCCACTGCAGGATTCATGGTAGTGGGGTTCATTTTCTAAAAAAAAAAAAAGGCACAATTCTTCCTTACACGATGGCTGATAAATGAAGAGGGCCACTTCCTATCCGCCGTCATCGCTGACAAGAACATTAATTTAAATTTAGACTTGCCAATAAAAAGAAAGCTATGACTTTTTTTTTTTTTGTCAGTGTCTAACAGGACACTAAGCCGTCCTCTGGAGCTAAAGATGGCTGCCTCGTGCTTGTAATGTAGGCCTGTCTCTTATCTTGACCTATTTCCAAGTCGCCACACTGTTTTAAGTTTCTTACAACTCTTCCTCATTTCTCCCACCTCTCGGGTCAGGTGACATATGCCATATGGGATGCCTATTTGATAGAAGAGGAAATACAGCCCAGAGAAGTTAGACAGTGGACACAAAGTCACACTTTGACTTTGACTTGAGCAGCAGAAGTTAGAAATCATAGCAGCTAACTCGTCTTAGGTCCTTCCCAGGAGCGGGACCCAGGCTAAGCACGTTGTAAATGTTATTTTATTTAAATCTCCAATAACCCTGTATGCTGTGATTAGCTGCAGGTCCTAAGGAGGGAGGCTGAGGTTCAAGGAGACAGTAACTACCTTAGGGGGACAAACTCAGAAGCAGTGGGCAGAGTTAGATCCCTGGGCTATCAGCTCTGATGCTGTCTACCGCTACGTGTGGCCTCCCAACTCCAAACCCTTTGAAAGAATTTTGGTGACCTCAAACAGTCTTCCCTCTTCCTAAGATCTCACCCCAGCTTTCCTAGGCTATAATTTTCTAGGGAACATGGTCAGATCATTCTGGAAACCTCAAGCAAAGCACTGGTAGGGAAGACATTCTTCATTTTCATGCAAATTTGTTTGTTCCTCCCATTCTGTACTTTCTCTCAACTTTATATTCCTAGTGAACAATGCCTGCTGTCGCTGGCATTTTCTTCTCCAGCCCAGGACTGAAGGGAAGGCTCCCGGATGGCTGCTCTGTTGCTCAGTTTTCGTGCTGATACAGAGCCCAGGGAGAGCCATGGTTGTTTTTGTAGAAATTGCTGGCAGTTGCCATGGGCCAGTTCTTTATATTTTGGATGTGAAGGGGAGAGAGAGGAGAGTGACAAATTGAAAATTCTCACTATTTTGCAAGGTTTGAGGCTGCAACTTTCCCAGCGGTATTCAAACTATGCAACTTCCCAGTTATGTCTTAAAATTGAAATCAGATTCGGAGGCATGTTTAGGATATTCTGTTCCATTAAAGACACATGCATGCGCTGATATACTTTTTAATAAAGTACGTGGATATTTTATAACAAAAGCTCATTCCTGAGAAGATGAACGCACATCTGTGGTTAATATTCATTCGACATACTCATGAGTGGGTGCCTTTTTTCTTTTTCATCATCATTATTATATTTTTCTCAGCGAGATGTTTAGATGCTGAACCAATGACTCCTGTCTTCTCTTTCCATAGCGATATCTGGCATGATTGTTCCTCCCATGTGAAAGAATTGCCTTGAAGAATTTTATTAATGAAGAGGTTGGATTCTGCTACGCGAGTAATCTGATACAAGTCCCAGAGTGGAACTTTTAACTCAGGCCTTTTTAAGAGGAATCACAATAACTGCAGATTTTTAAACAAACAAAATCACCGACCTTGCAAATACTGAAATTGGAAGGGATCTGCCAGTGCAGGGTGTTGGTTCAAATTGTACCTCCCAAGTCTTTGGGGGATATATTTATTCTGTATTGATAAAAGCAAATCCACTTTTTCTTTCTTTCTCTCTCTTTTTTTAAGCTTAACTCTGCAATCATTTGTCTTTTATAAACCGTAAAGCTATACACAAGGGGCACTATAAATAAGACTCCATGTTTTAATTTATGATGTTTTTAAAGCTGTGTAAAGGGAGAATGAAGTGGTGATATTTACAAAAAAGTTGAAAGGAAAAAAAAAGAGAAAAAAAAGCAAAAAGGAAAAAAAAAAAGCTTGTATGGGACAGAATAGGAATGCCAGTTAGATTTTTTAGAAAACTAAGGGTCGGCTTTTGCGCCTTAAAGCATATCAAATGGTAGTTAGCTCGGACAGTGCATTTTCAATATCTAACTTAACATGCCATCCCTTAGCAGTGCAAGCTTATTTATCTCTTTTGTATTGTTGTCTTAAGTAACTGTGTAAATAAATGCAGCCTGGAAAGTTAAAAAGCGATGGTAAGTGATCGCGTCTTTTCCCCTTCTGCTCAAACAATCCAGTGCCTCTAGACAGATTGTTAAAACTGCATATTCAACCCCGATATCATTCTCTCTTTTCCTCATGTCAACTTCTTCGGAAGCCAGTGGCCTCTCGAGAGCTTGGTGGTGGCACACATGCTGTATGAGAGCCACCTTTGAGACTGCATGGAACAGGGTCCAGGCACGGAACTCCATCTACGCCCTCAGTTAGCAAGCCCAAATCTCACTCACGCTCCACCGTTCACCAGTTTAAAGTTTACTCATCCAACAATCCTAAATGCTGATTTTTATACCAATCCTCCAAAAAAAAAAAAAAAAAAGACAAAAGCAACCTGAGAGGGATTTTGATTTTCCCATTCAACATAGGGCCTCTTATCAGTCGACCCTTACCATTTGTACCAGATGAGAACAACAGGTTACATGCTTTGGAATTAAGAGTAAAAGGATACTGGGAAAGGAAAAGAAGGTGGAGACCTCCACAACATAAATTTTCTGTTCTATGAAAATTTTCGCTCTCATTATCTGGGAAGTGTTCTTAAAACTAAGAATTAATAGCAACGCTGCAAGCAAAGCTCTGAGGATGCATTTGCCTGATATTTTTTCCTTTGCTGTTGTGTTTTTGTATGTAGCTATAAATACTGTAGATTTTTTGTGATTTTTTGCCAAAGTTGTTGTTCTATTTATACATTTTAATGTCTTAAGATGGTTTTTCAATCTCACAAAAAAGATTTTACTGCATATTTTGCGAAGAAAAAAAAAAGCTCACTACCTTTAGCTTGCACATACTTGCAAACGTTAATTAAAAAGCTTTTTGTTTTAATGGGGATTTTGTAAAATATCCATATAAATAATGTATTTATCTTTGGAATTTGTACATTGCTTTTCCCTTTGTCCTCTTCCTCCTCCCGTCCCCAGTTTATTTTATTGTGTATGTTTGCTATGTGAAAAGTGCATATTTGTTTGTTCTCCTACAGTTATATTAGCTGTTTCAATGTGATTTTTAAACATTTCATTTATGGTTATTTTTAGTATTGTTTTAAACATGCTTCATTTTTTATTCCCACCCAAAAGCCATTGTCTATTTTTGTATTATTTGTAAGTTAAGAAGTTTTTCCCAATATATGGCAAAAATAGTAGCATATTATTCTTGTAGTATTTAGTTCTGTAGATTTAAAAAAATGTATCCTTTGCTTTGAAAGCTTACAAAAACAAAAAACCCTAATGCTGTTTTACTCTATTAATATGCATGGAATCTCTCCCTATGGAGTGACGCATTTTGTGCATTAAATTTGGGGGAGAAACTTCATAGAAATCAGTGAACATACTTTCTTTCTTAAGTCTGCTTGTATATTTCCTCTGTCTTTCACGTAAATATAAACCAGCAGATTGGATGCCTTAACAATGCAAATCATATTCATTTCACTTGTACATTGTAACTGTGCACCGGGACTGTCAGTCATCACTAACATTCTAAGAAAAAAAGAAAATGAAAAAAAGAAAAAAAAAACAAAGAAATCGAAAAGCACAAAAGAACTGTTTTGTTACCTTAAGACAATGTAACTTTTTCTAGTAGAGCAAGAAATCATTTACAACAATGCTGCCACTGTGCATGCCCCATACGGATTTTACAATGGTTTTCACTAGACTGTCAGAGTGCGATTTTTATGGGTTGGGATGGGCGGGGGAGGGGAGTTGTGGGAGGGGAGGGGGGGAAGGAAAGCTGATTTTTCATGGTGAGAAATAATAATAATGATGACTAATAATAATAAAAGAAAAAAACTGGAAAACGTAAGCAAGGCTTAGCATTGCCTCTCGGTACTCAGAAAGGTGGTCTGAATTCACGTGGTAAGCGCTGGCCTGAAGATATATACGATTTAAAGCCATATTTTGTCTGGTGAGTCCCTAAACATATTTTGTCTGGTTGCCGGTGAGGTGTCCGGCTCAGACCCTGACAAAAAAAAAAAAAAAAAAAAAATGCCACCGATCTGTTAGCCATGTGTCGTGGTTAGAACTTTCCTTGGAAGTCCAAAGAGCCTTTAAAATGTGCATAATTTGTGTTTTGTTGCTTCTATTTATCTTGATTAGATGAAAAGACATTCTGGCCCTCTGACCCTCTTTCTTCTACACAAAGGTTTTTACGAGTTCCTTTAAACTAGGTCCCCCTAAATGCAGAATATGGCTTTAAGAAGAAAATGAAATAGAGAGTTAAATTGAGATGTCAGTTTGGGGAGAAGAATGGAGATTCTGGATGACTGGATTGCATAACATGCCCTGGCCTCACGTTCTAAGATGCAGTTCAATGACGTCATCTCTAAATCTACTAACCTTTCACCTTCTTATCGAAACTTTTTGAATAGACACACACTGTACAGTTCAATTGTTAGAGAACCTAACTACTGTAGAGATTGTTATCATTTTTTTTTTTGCAAAATTCAAGCTGTAAAAACTTTTCAACTTTCACAATATTTAATTAAAGTTACTTCCTGTCTGTGATGGCAGCTCCGAGTTGTGTGTTCATTTCTCTATGTCAGATGAGCCTAAGTCCAACGTAATGTAAAGGCCTGTCTTTGCAATTACTCAGACCAGTGTTGACACCCCGGGAATAGGAATTAGGATAGTCCCGGGGACACCCACTTTCTTTGGAGGTCCTTGGGGATTTGCTAATCTGGAATGCAAATTGAACACGCGCAGCATATTGCTGCCCTCTGGTGGCAGCTGCCGGCTGTGCACGAGCCCAGGCTGGCCCACAGAGGAGCCAGAGCCTCAACAGTTTCATCAAACAGCGAGATCCCCTGCAGTTTATTAAATTGTGAATCCAGAAACTGGTCATTCTAGAACACTATCCTATGTTCTTCATGTCGGAACCATGCTCTTCACATACAACTGCTAATAAATCCCAGAGAGAATTCTGGCCAATTATGGGCTCTGGCTCACTGATGAGGCATGTGTGAACTCAGAACCTTCTATTAACAATCTTGTGAATAAGATACTTTTCCTCTTGGGTAAAACACACATCTGGAGTCAACTATGCCACAAACACCCAATAGGTAGACTGTAAAATTGCTCATGTAAAATTGTTTAAGTTCCACCATAACCATAAGTCTTTCTAAGTGCACATGATATGTTTTTCCTACTTTTGCAACTATTGGACATGATAAGGTTAACGGTGCTTGCAAAAATGCCCTGAAAACTCAGCAAACAGGCCACAGACCAACAGGAACCTGATGGCCGGAGCTAATAGTATGTCACACAACCCCAAGCACAGTCATCAGAAATGGGCATTGCTGATGCACACATTTGCTCAGGAACGTAGCCTAATTTGAGATCATGAAAGAGTATAATGTATAAGTTCATAAGTAAAGAAACCACCATCCTTTTCTTAAAGGGGGAATCCATACTGATCAACGTGGCCATTTACTATACGTTTTTGGAATTCTGCATTCGATGCAGAAGATAACAATTGAACGAAAGGTCCTTGTCTTTAGGATGTTGATAGATAAAACAGAAATATTTCCAAATCATACTAGTCCAGAATGGTTAGACAGGGTGAGGCAGGTATGCTACAGCATCCCACAGAATAAAACTGGCACTCACATTTCTGACATAGGCCTCTAATTCCTTAAGCCCTACCTACCTCTTGCCGGTATTCATCCATCCATGCATCCATCCATTCATGCAAACCTCGAGTGTTGACTACACCTCTGGCACTAGGAGAGGCATGGCGGGTACACTAGTAAGGGCAGTAATTCGTTGCCATTCTCTTGGAGCTTATACTTCAGCAGGGCAAATAGAGATTAAGCAACCACACCTGCACATATAACCAACTACAATTGGTAACGAAGACAAAACCTAGGGATATCTGAAACTATATCACAGTGGGATCTGATTTAATCTGAAGGGCTGGGAAAGGCGTCCAGCGAGATGGTAGCTGGGCTGAGATATGAAGGATGCACAAGGCCCCTGGGGCAGAGGGAACGGGCAGGAATGAGCACTCTGAGCCTCAAGTTGACAAGGTGCAATCAAGATCAGAAAGCCTGTGTGAGTGGGGCATGCCATGTGGGTGCTGAGGCTGTGGAGCTCTGGAAGCTCGGCTCAGAGCCTGCACTGAGCACCCACCATGGATGTAGTACCCTGCCGGATGCCAGGATGCACCAAGAAAATCAGCCAAAGTTCCTGTGGAGAGGGCCTAAGGCAAGCTCATAAATGCATGGCCCAGGGGCGATGCTAGTTAAAATACAGGGGAATGCTGGGGCCCAAAGGGGCAGAGAATGGTGGGGCTGGGGCCACAAAAGAGTGTTCACCCCATCTAAAGTGAGCAGCCAGCTTGCTCCAGAAAAGTACTCCCACACTGGGGTCTAGGCCCAGTGATACTCGTCTTTTACTTTTTGGGAATTTCAGATATGTTACCGGATATTTGGGAGGTGTGAAATTTCCAATTTTTAAATGTTGACACCTAATTTAAAACCAGTGCTTTAAAAACACAGCATTGAGCAGAAAAGTCCCAGATCCCCCAGAGTGTTAGTTTGGGATTTCTGGCCCAAACTACTGAAAGTGATGTTTACACAGCCATCATGTGTAGATCCAGGAATGTTGCGAAGAAGGGGATGCCTCAGTGGTATTCTGCAGGATGAACAGGAGTTCTCCAAACCTATCAGGGAAAATAGATAATAAAAGGCCATATCTAATGCCTAGGAGCTGACTGGATGAGAAAAATAAAACTGAAACTACTTGCAATAGGTATATGAGAAAGTGGAATCATGTCTTTGTGGAAAACCCTCTACCCCCGTAGCCATATTCAATGTACAACGTATAGGTCAGGGTTTTTTTTTTAATCTTTTGCCTTGCAAAAAGCTGTTTCTGAATAAGTTTATTTTTTAAGTAGAACTTCAGAGAAATGAACCATTTCCAACACACCATGCTCCAAATTATTAACATTCTCAAGATTATAGTAGTGCAATTATTATTTCTATTCTTTCCAGAATCATCAATTTCTCTTTCCTCAATATTATATTCTGATCAGCCTACTCATATGATCCCATTGGAAATAAATAAACTAGACTAAAACTAAACTAAACTAAACTAAAATGACTTGACCTCATTTTTATTTCAATCTGCCTACAGTCCTTCTGCTCCCTCTTTAGCAAATCTCCAGAGTTGTCTCTTCTTCATTTATATTTTCTCACTATCCATATCACAACAAATGTTTGTAATTATGGTGACTAGAGGGGAATCTTACAAATTGTAAACAAGGGATCTAAATTTATGTTTTAGAGGTGTCATCTCAGTAGCTGTGAAGGGCACAGAGGGGGATTGAGAACCATTAGGAAACCACGAAGGTGGTCCAGGCAAGAAACAAATAGGCATGAAAAGAAGGACTCAGGTTACATACGAAATAGAATGATCCATGGTTAGATACAGAACGGCCCCTTGAAGAGCTCATAAATCGGTGTTTGGAGTTGATGTGATTGAGTCGTGAGGGTGGTAATCCCAGCAGTGGATACATCCATTGTAATGGACTTACCTGGGTGGTACCTGTAGGCCTGTAGGGTGTGGCTGGAGGTGGGTCCCTGGGGGTGTGGCCTTGGGGATTAAATAAATGGTTCCTCCTCCCCCTGCCCTCTCCTGCTTCTGACCTCCATGATGTAAGAAGCAGCCCATGTGTTCTCCCTCTCTCTGCGTCCTGCCGCCATGCCCTGAGATCCTCGGTCTCCGGTCTCACATGGACTGAACCTGAAACTGTAAGAAAATAGATCTTCTTTCCTCTGAGTTACGTGGTCAGGTCTTTAGATTGTGGCCGTGAGAGTGCTGGCCGGGACAGCTGGGATGTGATGACTGATGCAATGTTCGAATTGAGGGTGAAGGAAAAGTCCTCATTAAGACTTTGTTTTGGTGCCGGGCGTGGTGGCGCACGCTTGTAATCCCAGTACTTTGGGAGGCGGAGACCGGAGGATCCGGGTTCGCGGCCAGCCTCAGCTCTCTCTCTCTCTCTCTCTCTCTCTCTCTCTCTCTCTCCCTGTCTCTCTTTCTCTACCTATTGAGGCCCTCTGCAACTTTGTGAGACCCGGTTTCAAAATAAAGTATAAAAAAATAGGGCCAGGGGTGTAGAGCAGAGGTAGAACGCCCCTGGGTTCAATCCCCGGGTACCACAAAAAAAAAAGACTTTGTTTTGTTTTGTTTTGTTGCGCTGCAGATGGAACCCAGGGCCTCATGCGTGTTAGGCAAGTGCTGTACCACTGAGCCACAGCCCAGCCCAATGCTCAGATTTTTTGAGAAGGGCAGCTCTGTTTAAGAAAAGGTTGCAGGTGTGGTGGTGTACGCTTCTAATCCCAGTAGTTGGGAGGCTGAGTCAGGAGGATAGCGGGTTGGAGGCCAGCCTCAGCCACTTAGTGAGGCCCCTCACAACTTAGTGAGACTTTTTTTCAAAATAAAAGAATAAAATAAGGCTGGAGGTGTAGCTCGGAGGTAAAATGCCCCTGGTTCCATTCCCAGTACCACCACCAAAAAAAAAAAAAAAAAAACAGGTTTCTCTGGGCGGTCTGCCTGCTATGGAGCGAGGATACAATCCCTTCCTCCTGTTCCCTTTTCTTCCCTTCCCTCTTCCAAATATGATCTCTTCTCCAGAGGCTTCTATATTTACATTAGCAATGAAATTCAGTTTCCAGAACTGGAAATATTTTGTTACTTTTTTTTAACTGAAGCATCAAGCAGTTTCTTCTCTTCTCTCTGGAGAGTTATGCTACAGTGGGACTGATTTTTATCTACTTAGCATACATTCTTCCCACTGATTGTAGAATTTTCACATTCTATATTAAGAATGAAAAGTTCTGAGTCCTGGAATTAACCACAGGCCCGACGATTGCTCTTCTGCAGGAAGTAGTGTGTGCCTGGAATAGGCCTGCGAAGAGAATGCAGTGCTCTACGAAGACCCGGATGGAATGTCAATACAGAGAAAGGAGATGTGCGCGATACGGTTCATTCAATAGCATAAATATGGATGGACTGCTTCAGGAACATGAGGAGACATGAGCGAGAGCCAGGCAGCAGCCGCGGCCTTCTCTACAGCATTTATCAACGTACTCTCACTGAGGGTCTCCTTTGTGTCAGGCACTATGCTAAGGGCTGGGGATATGATTGTGCTTTAAATGGACCTGTTTCCTTCTTTTGTGACAGCCTAAGGAGGCTAGAGACATGAATCAAACAATCACACCAACGTAATTACACACTGTGATAAATGCTACTGTAACCCTAATAGATCTGAGTGAGCATGTGGTTCTAAATCTGCATAAAGTCAAGCCTAGCCCAGCAGCCAGAATCAATTCAAGAGCAAATCAATTCACTATATCCTTCAAGGGTCATCACAAAGAACCTCAACTCCACAGCAGTACTATCAAAGCGATCTTTCTTCCTTTACCTTTTCCTCACTCTTTGCCTTCTTCAGGTATCACTTCCCTCCATCCATATGATAAAATTCTCGACTGTATTCTGAGTTTGCATGATTTTTACTTCTACCTCTTCTTTCTTCAATCTCTCTCATTGCTTTATTTTCTAAGTCTCTTCCCAAGAGAAAACCTTTCCACTTTAGCAGAGCAGGGAAAGAGAGACACTCTACTGGTCAAACGTGACTCCCTGTGGCAGGAGAGAGTCTGTTGATATTCCCTTTTCCATAATGTTTGACTTGTTCTATTTTTGAAGGACAAGAATAGGGAGCCGCGAGCATGTACCACAAGATGAACTGATCAGCTCACATTTAAGAGAAGACCTGAAGAAGGTATGGCAGGTTAGCAAAGTCCAGAGTGGAATGGCTCTAGAAACCACTTCCACCATTTAGGCCTCCTCTACTTTAGATGAGATGACACGCTATTAACGGTGGAAATGTTTGTTACAATTTCACCCATGTAATATGAGTACAATTTTCCCGGCTGAATAGAAGTACTCACTAATCCTATATAAGGACATTAAGGACATTAGGTCCCTGTTGGAACTTAAAAGCCATTTATTTAATACACAGTAGTTAGTATATCTACAACATGTATTAGCTCAACAATCAGTAGATACTAAAAGTAACTTCAAAAGTAAATTGCTCAAATTCTTTTAGTTCTTCATCTTTTTTTATAAAAAGTGACTATTTTAAATAGTGTCTACGATGATGTTAAATGGGTCAAAATAAAGTTACTCATTGTTCAACACATATTAGCCATTTTGACAATATTAGATATTGTTAATCCATTTTGTGTAAGTATATAACATTTTTTTTTTGCGGTACCAGGGATTGATCGCAGGGGCGTTCTACCTCCGAGCTACACCCCCAGCCCTATTTTTTATACTTTATTTTGAAACCGGGTCTCACGAAGTTGCAGAGGGCTCACTAAGTAGCTGAGGCTGGCCGCAAACCCGGATTCTCCGTTCTCCGCCTCCCAAGTACTGGGATTACAAGCGTGTGCCACCACGCCCAGCTAGTATATAACATATTTAACTGATCTCAAACTGATAGACATTAGGTTGTCTCTTGTTTCTCAGCATTATGATGGTCATCCTCGATTTAAAAAAAATTAAATTCTTGCAAGTTCTTTCTGCTTCTTAAAAGTCAACTATATACCACCTCTGGGACCCATGGACCATCCCCAAGAACAAATTCCTCTTTTAACAAGAAGAAACTTGCCAATAGTTCCCACAGCGAACCAAAAGATGATTTGTGGCTGATGCTCCTCATAAGCAAAATCCAACAATAGATCTCCCCCAACCTCTCCAAATCACATATTTATCTCATTATATGACTGTATTATCTAGCACCAGAGGAGGGATCAGGAACTGCAGACAGGAATGAAGGAGAATCATTCTGAATATGTCACATGCTGAGAGAAGCAGACTGGGCAATAAATCTGCTGGGTAAGGGCTCAGCACTCCTGTTGAGCATGGAAGAGGATCCAGATGAGAGGCTGGCAACGCGGGGACACAAGGGAGAAGAATAAAGAAGCATTTCCTATGAATGTTCTTGATGTGTGATCCTACAAAGCTCCTTCATACTTGATAAATTTAACGGGTTTAGGTGAAACGAGATTAACTGACATTTAGATATGATTAACAAATTTATGAGATGGACAGCTGGTACCCATCATTTGCATTTGGAATGAAAAATTTCTTGACATAACTTATTGCTTACCAATCAGATATTGAAGTGCTAGTATGTGCCCATCGATGTCTTAGAACTGAGTGTAAGAGGTGCTGGACATGGACAATAACCCAGTACAAAAAGAAAAGCCAATTACTAAGCACACAGGTAATTCCATGCTGGAAAGAGCCCTCTGAGGGAAGCTGTCAGGACACTGTACCTCCCCACCTTACTAGCGCTGAGCTTGGCGGCGTGACTTGCAGTCACCCATGGAGCATTAGTTGCTATGATACAGACAGAGGTCTTAGATGTGACTGTAAAGTTTGTCTTGATTCTTATACTCCAGGGATCTGCCATGTGAAGTGTATCCCCAAGAAAGCTGTTGAAAGTTTTCAACAGCTGGGTCATGAAACGTCCACACACGGGGCAGACCCAAGCCTACAGACATCCAGGAACCAAGCTCTGTTGATCCTCAGCCCAAGCAGGGTCTCCCACCCATCTCTGCCAATGCTAGCTACTGCTCAGACCTAGCACCCTGCAAATCTGAGCACGAGAATTAGCACTTGCTGTGGTTGCAAGCCACTGTGCTGTGGAGTGATCTGTCACATGGCAACAGCTATTGAGACTGGAAGAGAAACCTAGAAGTAGGCACAGTTACAGGTAAATTCTGAAAAGAATTTGTTTGGAGACTCAGGGGCAGGTGGGGAGGGGACAATACGAGGTTAGGAAAACTGTGAGCTGTGTTAAGCAATGGGGAAACATTTAGCAGAAGAAGTACCTGTGTCACCTGGAAAGGCAGACATGTACCAACCGAACTGGAAAGTAGGGTTAGGCTATTGGGGACGGAATGTTAAAAGCCTGAACTGGCCGTAGGTACTACATGAAAGAGAGGAGCTCAGCAAACAACTGTATGGTTTAAAAATGGAATTGAGAGAGCAGACAGAGAACTCAGGAAATCTGGGATAGCACATATTGAAAATGAGATAGTTTCTGATCTCTAGACCTTCCATCTAGTGAAATATCCTCCAAAGCAAAATTCAGCCTGAGGGCAAAGATGAAAATAAGGGCAAGGCCATTAAGATACACCCCAGGGTCACATGTCGAATTAAGGATATGTCCATAAAACTCTTTATTAAGACTTCCGAAGAGATGGGGACCTACTAGATCCTTCCAACTACACAAGGAGCCTTCTGGAACTGGATCACACTGAGGCTGAGATGCCCAAATTAAGAGCCACAATGAAGTCTATAGAGAAAGGCATTTTTAGAAAGAATTATGGCCGCATTTGGTGGTACATGCCTGTAATGCCAGTTACTCAGGAGGTTGAGACAGGAGGATCACAGGTTTGCAGACAGCCTTAGTAACATAGAGGAACCCTCAGCATCTTAGCAAGACCTTGTTTCAAAACAAAAAATAAAAAGAACCGGTGGTTAAGGTTGGAAGTAGAAAAGATTGTGGCTGTTGGATATGTAAAAAAAAAAAAAGATGCCCAAACTACTCAAATTTCTATAGATAAGACAAAAGAAAAATCATTGGAGAAAATCATGAAAACTGATGGGATCAATAGCAGGTGCCACCCAATAAACCTCAACTCTAAGGAAGAACACCCAAGAAATGCCAGACTTTAGTTTTCACTACCCTTTAGTACTCCTCTATCTGTTTTGCCTGTAAAGTTTTCTCGAGACCGAACTGAGTCCTTTATTCACTCAACAAGCGCTATGGTAGGTGCTGGGAGAACCGTGATGAGCAACACCAGAAATGGTCTTTGCTTTGAGGATGATTCCATCTAGCAGGTGAGGCAGACATGAGTCAGATGTCTCTGTGACTAAATACACTGTTGAGCTCTTCTAAGGAGGGGGCAGGAAGCCAAGAGAGCTCCGAGTTAGAGAGAGACCTGACCTTGTTTGGGTGATCAAGGATGGCTCTCCTAAGAAAATCGAGTTCAAGCTGAGATCAGAAGGCTGGGGAAGGCAAGAGGAACACAGAAGGGAGACTGGATATCAGGTGCAAAGGACCTGCAAAGGGTCAATGTGACTGGAGTGAGGGAGAGAGAGGCTAAAGATGGTAAGACTCAGACCATGTAGAACCCTGTGTAGACCAGGAAAAAGTTTGATTTTTATCTAAAAAATGAAAAAAACCAATCCAGTGAAAGATGGAGTAAAAAATGCACTGAGCAGCTTCCAAGAGATGCGGGCAGACATTGACAAATATCGGAATGCTCTTGGAAGACAGTTCTCAAGGGGCTCTGCTCTGCTGGAGGACGCTGCTGGACCAGAACTCCACCAAGAAGGAGTTCTGTTTGCTGCCTCGTGCCCTGGATGCCACGTGTCAACTTGTAACAGTTGGTTCATGCTTACCTTCCCACGAAGCCCGCTATGTTTTAAACAATACCCATCAGATTTGGTAAGGCTTGATATTTATTTTATTTCAACTATCACTCTTTTTTGTCAAGTGTAGTCTCAGGCACAGCGGGTGAACCTTAATGGTTTAAGGAATAAATAGAAAACTGACGGGTTCACACCCATTAGCTAATGGATTACTAAGCAAAGGGGACTACATTCTGCCCCAGCACACTTAGCTCAGGGTTGCTAGGAATTTCAAAGACAAGTTAACGTGCACTCCGTCTTCACTTCATGGGCCCAGGGGAAGGGAGTTCAAACTCAAATGTGGCTCCTTTGATAGACAGGTGAATGAATGGGGCTATCATTATGTAATCACACATCTTAGGATTTACTTATTGTTGACTCTGCAACACATTCTAGAAATATACTGGAGACATTTGACCTGCCAGGTTGGTGTATGTGTGTTAGCTATAACCTGGCAGACAGAAGGACCCTGATGGGAGGATCACTGGACCCTCTTTTACTTACCCCCATCTATGTCCCAGTAATTCATGGAAAAACATGTAAGGAAAAGCAGAGTGTTTTAAACACATCTCCTGGAAGGAAACGAGCCTGACATTGTTACCTGGAATGGGCCACACCTTCGCAAATGAGCTGCCCCATGCGCTGTGCCAAGGCCTCCTTTTCACAATCTTTAATTAGTTCTTTCAGATATATGTGTCCATTAGCTTTGGAGCAATGCAATCACTTTTTTATCCTGAATCTCATGATTTTATTGGGCTATTAAGAGCTTGATTTGTGGGCCATGGGAACAGTAGGCAAACTTGTGCCATTGATCACATTGCCCAGAAGGTGTCTAGCAGAAAGAGGAGACAGGCAAGGGGAGCCCCAGAAACACATGCACAGAGTGGGGCTTTTTAGACCCAGCCAATGCCAACATGACTCTCACCAATGCTCTGCCCTAGAACTCCAGTTCACCCATTGCCCCAAGCAGCCACTGCGGTCCACAGTCTCCTCCAACACCTTAACGTGATCAGATGTAGAGTGTGCGGGGAGGGGGGAGGAATTGAAAATGACTTGCTGCCAAAAGGAGTTTTTCAACATGTCAAAATAGGGTGGCAGGTAAAGGAACCAAAAATCACAGAAAGAGAAGCATGAAACTATTCCCTACCAGGCTCATTGCTCAGAAAAATCAGTAGCTAATGATCAACCTTTTGATTTTTGCTCTGAGCCAAGACCAGAGAATCACAGACCCTTATGAGCTGAAGTATAACCTTGGAGGTTATTCTTCTAATGCCCTCACTTAGCAGATGAGAAGACAGAATTGGGAGGGCAGTCTTGCCTAAAATTTTTGCATCAAGAGCAGGATGGGAGCTAGAACCATCTCCACTCCTACTATAAGAGAGAACTACCTGTTTGTGCTTCCCTAGTTTCTGGGTCAGTGAAAATAATGATTTATGAAGGGGATATTTGAAGCTCAAGATTTGAATGAAAAGGAAAACGTCCTCTTTGAATCGACAGGTTCTCACACAATAATATAAAATAAACATTGAAATACTTACTTATCAGAAAGCCCCTGTCATTTCTCATCTTGGAAACTGATTTAATGATACACACAGAAACATATGTACAAAATTCTCTGGAGGCATCAAGAGAAATGATCAGTGACTAGTCAAATCCAGTGTCCTTCGTAGCACTCACCCATCTGAAAATATGGGTAGAAATATGCTCTTCTGTGAGCAGTCTTACCTTTTAAAAATATAATGGCTATAAGTTACAGAAAAATTAATTTAAAAATGTATTGACAGTTCCTCCTCTTAATTTCTCTGTGCAGTGAGTGGAATGACCAGAAGGATTCCTCTCTCTGCCACCCTTTCATTTTGGCTATCAACCACCACCTCAGTCCCTTTTGCTTCATTTTCTGAGCACTTATTTTACAGATCTTTTCTCATAAGGGGAAATATGTTCTAGCAGTGATGCATGGAAATATAAGATGAATAATAAACCAAGTACAGGAAACATTAATATTTACTATGTGCTAGGTGTTTTGCACACATTAGTTCATCTACACCTTTTAACAACACTAAAGCAGTTCACACCTGAAGACCAGGAGACTCAAAGAAGTTCTTTAATTTGCATAAGGCCACTGAGCTGTTAGGTAAGTGCGGAACTGGGTCTGATTCCAAAGCTCGTTGTTTTTAATCACAGTGCTAATTCGCAGACTATAACTGGCCATGGAAGTGATCTGAAAGACTGTTAAAAGGAACTGCTCAGTAAGAAAACACTAATCACCAGTATTAGCTGGGCACGCTGTTCTCAGTGGCTTTAGAGAGAAAAGTTATCTCAACTGTCTCTAAGCAAAAACAGGTTAAAGCAAATTGGGGTATTGCAAGTAATAAACAAAGGGGGGGATAATTGGTTTAATAATAGCTACACATCCTTCCTTTTTTTCTAGATTTCCTCCTTTTCCAATCATTTGCTATGGTGGTCCAAGTCATGAGCACTGTAAGAGGATACAAAGCTAAGCAAAATGGGGTTTCTTACAGATGTTTGCATTCCAAAAGCCCTAAAGGGAAACAGATAGGATTCTAGGCATTGGTAAACTGTTGGGCAAGAGGCATCCTGAATGAGGGAGGAGGCTTAGGAAGAAGTGGGCTTCACTGGAAGCTGAATGATTCTCTGGATGCAGGAAGCGGAGAGGCGAAGGGGTAGTGGTGAAGGAGAAACCGCCTCCTCAAGACGGTTTTGTCCTAGAGAAGGGTTCTGCCCTCTACGTGCTAGAACAGAGCCTCAGGCACCCCAGGAGCCGAGGAGGAAAATGACCAGTGGGGTATCAGGGAATTTTTGTATAGACAGCCTCTCTGGGATTTCCATACCCCAGTGAGAAATCTGGTGACAATGTAGCATTCTGCCTTCCAGTGGCACAGAAACAGACAGGTAGATTGCCAGCGCTGAAGGGACAAGACAGACAGAGGGAGACTTAGTAACGCCCAGCATGAATTGACACTGAGAACCCCACAGGCCACGTCCGGCTCAGGAAAGATGCCTGGGAGATCAGAGCGCTGACCTCCCCAAGGTCTGGGAACCCTGTTGGTCACCCAGAACTAAAACTCACCCTCGGAGGGAAAAAGAATTGTGAGAATGCCAACTGACAGATGGGGTTTCTACCTCACCGCAGAATTGTTTTTTGAAATCAAAATCAAGTTTTGAGAAGGAGGATGCACACTTTCTGGCACCTCTGAGAGTCTGATCCTAAGGCCATGTCTACTAAGCCCATGTCCATTAGACCTCTGCTGATTTCTACATACTGGCTCAGTTGCTAAATATGACTCTGAGCTACAGGAGCCACTGGGTGGGGAATGGAAAACTGCTTCCCCCACATCCTCAGAGTTTTGCCAGGGAACAGTCTTCCTATAAATATACGCAAGAAACTCCCACCTTGAGACATCTGAGCAGGTTAGCCCCCATCCTTAGCTATCGCGGATGGCTCTAACGGGGTGCAGTGCACAGCTGCGGCTTCTATAAGTGAATCCTCTCCATCCAATTTAAGCTGAGTTTCAAGTTGATTTTGGAGAAAATGTATACAGTTTACAGGTTTAAAGTCTTTCCTCCATCCCAGAGGAAAAGCAGGCGAGGGGAAGGGACCGGGGAACTGCTAACATTACAGAAAGGAAAGAAAAGTAAGGCTGCCCCAGGAGACCGGAAGAATGAGACCGGAGATGGGAGGAGGGCAGGTAACAATTGTCAGATGAGTTTCATCACTCGGCTCAGTTTCTGCCTGCGCCCAACTTCTCTGAAAAACTGTCCTTAGGGGCCCAAACTTTCCCTGTTTCGTCTCAGCTGAAAGGTGAATTGGTAGGAAGTTTGAGCAAAATTGTTTTGGGCATCTTGGAGTTATGCATGCGAGCAATGAAATGACATTGTTTCCGCTTTCAAAATAAATAGAAGAGTTTCCAGCCATGGAGAACTGGACGACAAGAACCAAGAAATGGCTAAACCTTTCAACTCCAGGAGCCTCACATCCTTGGCAAAGCAAATGAATCTCAGAGACTTGGGAGAAAATCGTCTGAATTAAGGCGATTCAGGAGCTTGTGGGTAGAAGGAGATGCAAAGCAAATCATGTTAATACGGTGAATCACGTTAATAAGTTGAATTATGTAATTACCGAGGGATAGAAACCATAGGATATTCCTCAGCCTTTTACTCTCCATCCAACCACCAAAGAGAACAAAATTCCCTTTGCCAGGTCTTAAGTTCTTTATAATTTTCCAGGTCACCCAACAACATAATTGTACGATTCCAAGTGGACCAAGTTTTGTTCTTTCCTACCCCTTTGCCTTCCTTCCTGTGAGCATTTTAAACACAGCACCTTCAAACACAAACCAATAGCAATCTCGGGCTCAAACAGCAATGGCAAAAAGAAAATGCACAAAACCATTTGTGAATACTGTGCGGAGGTGGAGCAGTTAGACCCAAGGCATATTTTCTGGGCAATATTCTCTTGCTGGTCCTTTTTCACCAGTAAGTACATTGTGGGTCCAAAGGGGCAACATTTGGTACAAGTTATGAAACTATAGTGCTATCTTTCTGGTTTCAATCTATGCCTTATGGACTTAACAAATATGTAATCTGGAAAATGGGCTAGTACCTATTTCTCGCTCCATGCCCATGTGGCCCTGCCACTGGCTTTAAAACATGCCCTGTCTTTCTGTATGTCACCCTGCAGATGAGCTATAAAACAGCAGAGAGGCAGGCCCGTGTGCATACACGGGAACTGTGCTTTAAACCTCTCAATATATTACCTGCCTGGCTCTGGCATGTGTGGGGAGCATTTCCTGTGCATCCCTCCCACCCTCCCACTTTTTGATATGCAATGAGCTAGGGCCAAATCAGCCCCTCCGTATTTTCCATTGTGGAAGTCTTTGGGGACCAGTACTTTGGCAGCCAGGTGCCAGGGCCCCAAATTGGACTCCATCACGAAACCCTCAAAACTGAGCAATTTTGCAGAATTTAATGGGCTTTGGGGGGGACAATTTTACAGACCGATTTCCAGCAGCACAAATATTCAAATTGCTCAGGCCCTATTTGAAGGCACATCTGAAGATGCACCCTACAACCTGTCTGTAGCAGGCTCTTTTGAATCTTGTCCTTGAAACAAAAAAAAAGGGGGGGAAAGAAAGAAAGAAATGCAGTGTCCCCTGGGACTTTCCCAGCAGAGACTCTAAGTGCAGAGTGACTGCAAAGCCCTACCAGGCGTCCTGGGGGCTGGAGGGAGGAAGTGGATGAGAGAGACGGAGATGAGAAGGGCCTTCAGCAGCCATTGGGGAGGCAGTGGCGGGGGAGAAGAAAGGGAGACACGCACTAAAAACAACAGAAACACAGGTGGAAATGGCCTTGTGGGAAATCAGGCTGTCAACAAACAAAGCTGAAGGCTGAAACCACTGCTTTACCAGCCCAGCTTCTGGGCAAGGAGACTCTTCTGTAAATAAATTAGCGGTGGCTTTGACTGCTTGGAAATTAATACTGACACCATGAAAGCAGCAAATGACTCCCTTTTATCAGGAGCAGAAGAGCTACAGTTCACGAAGGGATCTTTCTTTTTTTTTTTTTGCCATTCCTTGTTTTATTTTGCTTTGTTTTCTCCGGGAAAGTAAATTAGAGCCACTTACATCAGCAGCTCAGGTTAAAGGAAGGGGAAGAAGAAAGGGAGAGAGAAAAATAGTTTCATTTCATGTACCAGTGGTTTAGAACTTCATTTAGAGCTAATCACACCCCTATCTTCCTCCGAGCCATTTCTGACAGCAACACGGTCCTAGATTGCTGATCGGAAGACACAGGCACCCCGAGCGTTGCTGGGAACGCACCCAAAGGCTGGGAAGAGGGTCTCAAGGTTTCTGTCAATGGCCGAGGAAGTGCGATTACTAGAAAGGGCAATTAGCTCCTGGTCAAGTCAGCCAAGGACTAATTTTTAAGATCTGCCCAGCGTGGTCTTCTTCCAGAGGACTTCGGGCATTTCCTTCAATGTTGGTGCTTCCTCTAGAGGAACAGCTACATTTTTCCCCTTTAGAAGAAAGGCATAGCTCCAAATTTATTAGATGCAATAAATGTCCTTATGGATGATCCAATAAAAAGGCAAAGGCCCTGGAACTGTAATCATATTTATAATCTGGGAAGAAATCAGAAAATATGCCTTTCCCAGTTCCTCCATCCCAATTCTGCCCTGCTGACCACTTGTCCACCCAAAACAAAATGGACCAGCAATTTTAAAGAATCAAATACCTTTAGAAAAATTAGCGCATTGCAAATCTCTATCATCCAATGTCACATTAGCTAACCCTCCCCCATTAATGATTTCTATACATCTATGGTTAATCTCAAAATTGATGGACATGAAATGGACTTTGAAGCCTCATAAATTCTTAAAGCACATTGTGGACTATCAAAGGTGTAATTATTTGATCTAATTTTACAGGAAATTATATGTTATCTCTTTATGCCTTGGAAAAGCAATAATCCATATGTAATAGTTATGGTGACTCTATAATGGCCAGAATTTTAGATTAGTGAGCATGACTCCAAGACCACTAGGGCTTTATTGCATATTAATTCTATAGCTGCTGCAGAGACAAGCTTACTGAGTCTCCTTTACACTTTTGTCAAGAGCTCCAAACTCCCCTGTAGACAACAACAACAATGCAATAGAAGTTAGTAAAAAAAAAAAAAAAAAACTCAGCCCTTGGACATCTATCCCTAAGGAATTGTAATGGACACAGCAGGGATCATCCCCAAAGCACCATTAAAAGTGGGTTCATTATGAAATAAAATAAAGGAGCTCCAACTAGCTGCAGAGGTCCCTCACACTCTAAGAACTGAGAAACACTTCAGCAGTAGTGTTTCTCAGCAGTAGTGTCCAGCAGTAGTGCTGGACAAAAGAAAGTGGAAGTATGTCAAGGATGTTGGACACATTACTGGTGAGCCACAACAGTGACACTGAGTGACCTAGGCTACATCTGTCCCCCGAGTCCCATGCTGCAGTGCTATTTACCAGGAAGGGACCTTGCTGCAGACGAGGGTACTAGATGTGTGTGTCCTGGGCTGGACGGCCTGGAGGGTTCTCTGGGCAATGGCTTCATGGGAAAGAGATCAATGTACCAAATGAGCAATTCTAGATAACCAATTTGTCAAATTATCAAGTTTATAAAATTCATATTGCATGAGATGATTTCTATAGACTTTGAGGATTTGCCTTTTAAAGTTTTAGTTTTAGCAATTAGGGAAGTTGTCATAGATGTTTGAAAATTAACATGCATATTCAATTCACCATTTGAAAAACAAATCATGTCCATAAAAATAAGAAAAGAATGCAAATTAGCATAGAACTGCATTTAGAAGGGGTGTGTGTGTCTTTTTGTCTCTGAAAAGTTGAGACTTTTCAAATTTGAAAATCGCACAAAATACACATTTAATCAAGCTAGTTTAACAAATCATTGAACTAAGAGATGATGGAAACAGAGTGGGCTGAATTCAAAAGAGGCCTTGGAAGGGAATTCCACGCTATCATTTATAAAAATCTGGACTCACAACATATACACTGATTTAAAATTTAATTCAAAATGGAAAAGGACTTTTTATTCTAAAAATTTAGAGACCTCAAAGAACAGAACAAAATAGATTACTTTGGTCTTTGGCCAGTTTCTGATGGATGCTTATAGGGAAATGGCCTGACTCCTCTGGGGCTGGTTTAAAGTACTTGGCTAACAGCTTTTTGGTAATTTGGTCAGACTAGACACTTATTGGTTCTTCTCTTAAAAAACTGTTCTAGAGCTTGTTCAATGGACATGAAATGCATTTGAGTACTGTTATAGTTAGATATAAACTGTCCCCTAAAGAGCTCATTTATTAATATTCAGGGTTGATATAGCAGAGTCATGAAGGTTGTAATCTCAGCAGTGGATAAATCCATAATGGATTTACCTGGGTGGTGCCTGATAGACCAGTAGGGTGTGGCTGGAGGAGGTGGATCCTGGGGGCGTGGCCTTGGAGGTTATATATGGCCCATTGTCCTCCTGCTCTTGCCTTCTCTTGCTTCTGGCCTCCAGAAGCAAGTGTCCCCAGCCAGTCCCCACATGGATTGAGCCCCAAACCATAAGAAAATAAAACTTCTTCCCTCTATGTTATGTGGGTAATCTGTAAGACGGGAACAGGTACCTATGCAAATGGCTGCCTCGCCCAGGGTGGAAATGTCCAGTAGTAACTCTTTTAAAAGTATACAAGCAACCAAATAGTCTTGAGAGATTTTGAAACTAGTCTCGCCAGGAGGTTTCACACCATGCACACCAAAAAAGAACAATTCCAAAGCCATACTAAGTTTAAAAGAAGAAGAAATGCACATTTGGACACAAGTTACAAAAATGTCAGTGGATCAGGATAGCAATTTTAGCACAGGCTGCTTGATCTTCCAAAGCTCTTTGGGAACAACACAAAAGTCAGAACATAGTAGCAATACATCTGTAAAAGCAAAGGGCTATTCTCGCTTTACTTCATGTTCTTGGACAAGCCTGGGGAGTCTAGACTACAGATCCTTTCCCAACAGGCCCATGTTTCTGACCACTGGAGAACAGAAGGAAAACTCTTGATTGCCTTTATGGTTCCTGTGTGCAAATTAGAAAATGATACCTCTTCCTTCAAAGCACTTTATTTCCATTGGTCTGAAAATGAACATAATATACTGATTTTGCTTGGAGTGGATACTTCAGTGCCATTCAACATTAAATTAGTCATAATGATGTCTTATATGTGAATTGTGTTCTCTGTAGACGTGACCTCCCTGCATGCTACATAATCGGCATGGCTGTATGTGGTGACATTGGGCCCCGGGCTGAAATATGAATGGAAAGATGAGACGCAAGTACTGGGATATGAGCTGCCATGGAGGAGGAGACTATAAACTTGCCTGAGGTTAGAAGAGGGGCTCTTGGGAGGATATGGCTTTTAACTCTAATATTTGCAAGGAGAGCCTCTAGCCTGAGACAGAGCTCAGACCTGACTAATTTCCTTTCAATCTTCTTCTAGAGCATGCTTCTTTTGATTTCCTAATTCTACTAGCATTTCAGTGTCCATTTGACTTCCATCATTCATGATTTAAATCAGACACTTCTACCATAAAACACCAAAACTCATAATATTTATTATATGTACAACATGCACTGACAGGATTGCAGCAAACTCCAGCATTCATATGTTTAGCATTCTGGTTCAACCATTTGCTAAGTTTTCCAAAATGTCCAACTCAGAATCATTGGTCATATAGCCAAGGAGAGACTGTGAGCTGGAGCCCAGCAGGTCTTCTGTGTAGGAGCCACAGTGTTACCTGGTGAGTGAGCTGAACCTTTGAATCAGCATTCACGCTTCAATCAGGGTTGCTGTTTCATCCCCAGCATTTTATAATAAAGTTTGACATACTGGGGGATTCAAATGGTCTTTGGACTTACCTCTTTTGAATGTCTTTTGAATGTCAAGAGTGTACTCTATATTCAATTTTGTCATTAACAATATGCTATCTTAAACATTGAGCATTAGTCTTTTATTTTTCTTGAAAGAAGGAAGCCTGTCTTACATAATTTTGTTTTGACTGTTCCCAATACCTGTCTCAACTCAGAGCATGCAAAGAGTTATTCCCAATAACAACTTACTGAGTTAAGAATTTACTCTATGGACAACATTTTAAGCATCTCCTACTGTTTTATGAAAACTCAGCCTCTAGACACCGAGCAATAGAAGTAAAAGACTAATAAAGTATCTGTAGCTTCCTTACACTAATTTAGATGGAAATGTATGCATAGAGAAATTCAAGTTTCCATGAATTCTTAGCCACCTGAGTATGCTCTCATCATTTTGTACATTTAGATAAACTCCAGGATAGTTTAGTGGGATCCAAGTAGAAGCAAATTCCTGGTGAGAAATTACAAAGTTATGAATCAGTGGGATTGATTTTTGCTCAACTGATGTCTTGAGGATATCTAGTGAATTCTGTAATGCCTTTAATTATTTTTTAAGTTATAATTTTTTGTTTTATTTATTTTTATGTTTTAAATATGCTTTCATTGGTGCATTATGGTCTCACATCATAATGTAAATCATGTTGACAGTAACATACATGCACACAGCACTTGTTGGCCCCCACTCCTGCCTCCCCATTCCCCCCTTCCCCATACAGAGTACTGAGATTGACATTGGTATTTTCACATATGTACAAAAAAACAATGGTAGGCCAGGCGTGGTGGCGCACGCTTGTAATTCTAGTACTTGGGAGGCGGAGACCGGAAGATCCGGGTTTGCGGCCAGCCTCAGCTACTTAGTGAGGCCCTCCGCAACTTCATGAGACCTGGTTTCAAAATAAAGTATAAAAAATAGGGCTGGGGGTGTAGCGCGGAGGTAGAATGCCCCTGGGTTCAATCCCCGGTACCACACACACAAAAAAAACAATGGTAGTAATTCCTTCATTGATCCTCACTTTTCCTCCTCCCCTTCCCCCAGTCCACCTTCCTGTCTCCACTGATGTTTCTCCTCTATGATCTGGAGTCCCTCTGGTATTCCAATTATTCCCTAGCTTCCTCGTATTAGAGAAAATATATGACCATTCACTTTCTCTGACTGGCTAATCTCACTTAACATAATGTTCTCCAGGTCCTTACATTTTCCTGCAAATGACATAACTTTGTTCTTCTTTATTACTGAGTAGAATTCCATTGTGTAGATATCCCATAATTTTGTAATCCAGTCATCTGTTGATGGACACTAGGTTGTTCCATAATTTGGCTATTGTGAATTGTGTTGCTATAAACATGAAAATGCATATATTACTGTCACTCTCTGATTTCAGCCCCTATGGAAAGATACCCAGGAGTGGTACCCCAGATTTTTGAAGAATGTCCACACTGATTTCCACAGTGGCTGAACTAATGTGCAATCTCACCAACAGTATAGAAGAGTTCCATTTTCCCCACATCTTCACCAGCATTTGGTTTTTGACTTCTTAATGATTGCCATTCTGATTGGAGTTAGATGGAATCTCAGTGTAGTTTTTATTTGCATCTCCCTGATTGCTAATGATGTTGAACATTTTTTCATGTATTTATTGGCCATTTGTATATCTTCTTTTGTGAAGTGTCTATTTAGTTCAGTTGCCCATTTCTTGATTGGGTTATTTGTTTTTTTAGTGTAAAGTCTTTTAAGTTCTTTGTATATTCTAGATATTAGTCCTCTATCAGAGGGATAACTGGCAAAAATCTTCTCCCATTCTGTAGGCTTTCTCTTTAGACTCCTTTGTGAGCTCCTTTGATGAGCAGAAACTTTTTAGTTTAATGCCATCCCATTTATTAATTCTTGTTTTAATTTCCTGAGCTATGGGGGTCTTGTTGAAGAAGTTTCTATCTGTGCCTATATGTTGGAGAGTTGGACCTATTCCTTACTCTAGTAGTTTTAAAGTTTCTGGTCTACTTTCCAGGTCTTTGGTCCATCTTAAGTTGACTCCTATGCAGGGTGAGAAGTAAGGATTTATTTCCATTTTTATACAACTGGATAACCATTTTCTCCAACACCATTTGTTGAAAGGCTGTCTTTTCTCCAACATATGTGTCTGGCACCTTTGTTGAAAATAAATTGATTTTAAGTGTGTGGATTTGTTTCTGTATCTTCTATTCTCTTCCATTGGTCTATGTGTCTCTTTGTGTGCCTATACCATGCTGTTTTTATTACTATAGCTGTGTAGTATAATTTGAAGTCAGGAATTGTTATGCTTCCTGCATGGTTCTTATTGTGGAGAATTGCGTTGGCTATTCTGGGTGTTTGGTTTCTCCATATGAAATTTATGACTGATTTTTCTAGGTCTGTGAAGAATGACATTGGTATTTTGAAAGGGATTGCATTGACTGTGTAGATTACTTTTGGAAGAATGGCCATTTTGATATTATTTATTCTGCCTATCCAAGAGCAATGGAGATTTTTCCATCTTCTAAAGTCTTCTTTAATTTCTTTCTTTAGTGTTTTATAATTTTCATTGTAGAGGTCTTTTACCTCCTTGGTTAGGTTTATTCCTAGGTATTTTATTTATTTTGAGGTTATTGTGATTGGAATTATTTTCTGGATTTCCTTCTCAGTGGATTCATGGTTGGCATATAGAAAAGCTACTGATTTTTTTAGATTGATTTTTTTTTATCCTGCTACTTTGCTGAATTTGTTAATCAGCTCTAATAGTCTTCGGGTTGAGTTTTTTGGGTCTTCTAAATATAGGATCATGTCATCTGCAAATAGAGATAATTTTAGTCCTTCTTTTTCTATTTGAATTCCTTTGATATCCTTCTCTTGTCTTCTTGCTCTGGAAAGAGTCTCAGGAATATATTAGAAAGGAGTGGTGATAGTGGGTATCCTTGTCTGTTCCTGATTTTAAAGATAATTCCCACAGATTTTCCCATTCAATATGATGTTGGCTTTGGATTTATTGTATACTGCCTTAATGATGTTGAGGTATGTTCCTTCTATTCTGATTTTCTGAAGTGTTTTTTAACATGAAAGGGTGTTGGATTTTGTCAAATGCTTTTTCAGCATCTATTGAGTTGATCATGTGATTTTTGTCCTTAGTTTTATTTATGTGGTGAATAACATGTATTGATTTGTGTATGTTGAACCAGCCTTGCATTCCTGGGATGAAACCAACTTGGTCATGGTGTACAATTTTCTTGATGTGGTTTCGAATGTGCGTGGCTAGTATTTTGTTTAGAATTTTTGCATCTATGTTCATCAGTGATATTGGTTTGTAATTTTCTTTTCTTGAGGGATCTTTATTCAATGTTGGTATTAAGGTGATACGGGCCTCATAGAAGGAGTTTGGAAGAATTCCATCTCTTTCAATTTTATGGAATAACTTGAGCATATTGGATTTAGTTCTTCTGTAAAGGTTTTGTAGAATTCAGCTGGGAATCTGTAGTGGCGCCATTTATTGTGGATGGTGTCCATGTTTATTGATTCATTAGAAGTCTCTCACATGAATGACAATGGATTCAACATGACAAGATCTGAGGAGGCTGGGGATCTCTCTCCTGCCATCCTTTTACCAGCATCTTGCTTTTATTGAGCATTATAACCAAAACATAATTGATCACAGGAGATAGCAAAGCAGTGATGGGGTGAGTCAGGGGAAAACATCAAGGTAGTCACATATGAATCAGGGAAGGAAAGGCTAAACAAGGAAGATGTCAGGGTCTTTGCTTATCGGTCTCATGGTCCTTGATTTGTCTGCGTGCAGAAATCTCCACTTGGGTGGGCAGTTTGTGCCCCTCCCAAGCTGGACCAAGATGACCTCAAAGCTGATGACTAACAAGGCCCACAACAGGAATCCATCTGGACCTTGGCTTTTCTTTGATGGAAAGCTTTTCATTGTGGTTTCTATCTCTTTGCTTGCTATTGGTTGATTTAGGTTTTCTATATCTTCTTGGTTCAATTTAGGTAGGTTTTATGTTTCTAGAAATCTGTCAATTTCTTCCATGTTTTCCAGTTTATTGGAATATGAATTTTCAAAATAGTTTCTGATGATCCTCTGGATTTCCCAGTTGTCTGTGGTGATGCTTCCTTTTTCATTTCTGTTTCACTTGGTTAGGTTGGCTAAGTGTTTGTCAATCTTGTTAATCTTTTCAAAGAACCAGCTTTTTATTTTGTTGATCTTTTGTATTTTTTTGTTCTCTATTTCATTGATTTCTCCTCTGATTTTAATTATCTCCTTCCTTCTACTGGCTTTGGGATTAGGCTGTTCCTGTTTTTCTAGGTCCTTGAGGTGTGTCATTAGGTTGTTTATTTGGTGACTTTCTGTTATTCTTATATGGGCACTCAGTGCTATACATTTTCCTCTTAAAACCACCTTCAAAGTGTCCCACAGATTTTGGTACATCGTGTCTCCATTTTTGTTTAATTCTAAGAATTTTTTTTAATTTCTCCCCTTTTGTCTCTGATCCAGTCCTCATTCAAGAGTGTATCATTCAGTCTTCATGTATTTATGTAATCTCTTTTGGTCTTCCTGTTGTTGATTTCTACTTTCATTCCATTGTGATCTGAGGAGATGGCAGGGAATTAATTATATTACATTTTTTTGAATTTGCTGGTACTTGCTTTGGCCCAGAATGTGGTCTATGTTGGAGAAGGTTCTGTGAGCAGCTGAGAAGAATGTGTATTCAGCTATTGTTGGTTGAAATATTCTGTATATGTCTATTAGGTCCATTTGGTTTATACTGTTCATTAGGTCTGAAGAGTCTTTACTCATCTTTTGCATGGGATATAGATCTAGTGGTATGAGTGGTGTGTTGAAGTCTCCCAATATTTGGTTATATTTGAGACCTGATGTCCCAAAGAGTTTGTTTCACAAAAGTGGCTGTACTCACATTTGGGGCATAAATGTTTACTATCACTATATCTTTTTGTTGGATTGTTCCTTTTATTAATAAGGAGTGACCTGCTTTGTTTCTTCTGGTGTGTTTTAGCTTAAGGTCTGATTTTGTTGGATATGAGCATTGCCACCCCTGCTTATTTTTGGTCTCCATTTGCATGGTGTATCTTTTTCTATCCTTTCACCTTTAGCGTATCAATATCTTTGACTGTAAAGTGAGTTTCTTGCAGGCAGCATATAGTTGGATTATGTTCTTTAATCCACATTGCCAGTCTATGCCTTTTAATTGGGGAATTTAGACCTTTGACATTCAGTGTTATTAATGAGATATGATTTTTGTTTCCTGTCATTTTGAGTTCTATTTTCTGTTTGATGTAGTGTTATTTCTCCTTTGCTTAGTTGCCCATTTGGTGGAGTCTGCCCTCATCTTGTTCAGGTATTTGCTTCTTTTTTTTCTTGTGTTTTATTTCTTTAAGTATTTTCTCTAGTGCTGCCTTGGTAGTCATGAATTCTTTTAGTTTCTGCTTGTCTTGGAGTTTTTATTTCTCCATCAATTTTGAATGATATCTTCACTGGACATAGCAGTCTTGGTTGGAATTTGCTTTCTTTCAGGGTCTACAGTACATCATACCAGCCCTTCCTGGTTTTCATGACTTGGGTTGAGAAGTCTGGAGTGATTCTTATTGTTTGGCCCCTGAATATCACCTGTTCTTTTGTTCTCATTGCATTTAAGATTCTTTCCTTGGCCTCTGTGTTAGTCATTTTGATTATTATGTGAAGGGGAAATCCTTCTTTGATCTTTTGTTGTTGGTGTTCTGAATGTCTCCTGTCTGTGGCTGCTCAAGTCTTTTTTTATGTTTGGGAAATTCTCTCATATTATTTCTCTGAAGAGGTTTCTGATACCCTTGGTTTGTGCTTCTAGACCTTCTTCAATGACTATTATCCACTGGTTAGGGCGTTTCATATTGTTCATATATGTTGGATGTTCAGGTCGTGTTGTTGTATTGTTTTCTCTATATTGTTGACTGTGTTTTCAGTTTTGAATGGACTGTCTTCCAAGTGTGATACTCCATTTTCCATTTGGTCTCGCCTGCCAGAAGTGGTTTCTATTGCAGTCTTTAATTCATTTATTGACCCCTTCAATTCACTCAGAGCTTCTTTTTGGTTCTTAAGGCCTCAATTTCTGTATTGATATGCTCTTTTATTTCCTGTACACTTTCTTTAAGGCCTTTGATCATACTGAAGATCAAAATTCTGAATTCTCCTCTGGCATTTCTTGCAGGTCAGTATTGGTGATCTCCCTTGTTGTTGAGTTATGGGAGTTTATTGTTTCCTCGCTGCTCTTCATTCTCATGTTTTCAGGTTTGTATTTCTGTTGTCTTGGCATCTTCTTTTCTTTGTGTGTGAGTCCTGTGTCTATTTGTTTATAATAAGATCCATCTGGGGGTATATATTTGCCTCTACAAATCTATCTCATATAATCAAACTTTTGAATTTGTCCCTCAGAGCCTCTTTAACAAGATATAGTTCTTAGTTCAGGCAAACAGGAGTCTCTGATTGGCTGCAGGCCACCATGCTCTCCAGGCCCAAACTCTATAGGACCAGAGACTATGATGTTCTGTTCAGAGCCTGCAGACTGCTGGTTGGGATTTAATGCCCCACAAACACCATCGCTGCTCTGATGATGGTGAACCCATGAAACTGCAGTGCGCTGACCTCCTGCCTCTGTGGCCAGTGGGACTAAACTCAGTAGGGCCAGAAATTGCTATGTTCCGAGCTTGTGCCCTGGCTCGCTGAGCTTTGATGGCCCAGGGACATCACTGCTGATCTGGTTATGATCACATGGAGCACTGTCAGTCACTGGCATGCACGCATGCCAGGCACAAACTCTGCTGATAGAGAGAGTGTTGAGTTCCCAGCCTGTAGCTGTGATCACGTGAACCCCTGCTGCCCCCTGGCCTCCCTGCTTTCATGGCCCAAGCTCTGGCAGGGAGAGATTGTACTGTTCTGAGCCTGGGGCTTAGGTGGCTCAGTTATTTAGCCCCAGGGACACCATTGATGCTCTGGGCAGCTGCGATCATGTGAGAACTTGTTGGCCTCTGGTGTTGGTGCTTGTAGTACCCAAACACTGCCAGATGGGAGTTTATAGCTTTCTTAGCCTGCAACTCCATAGGCTGAGTTTTTTCATCCCACAGACACCATGACTGGTTGTCCTGTGGTGATCTCTGGAAACCCTGCAAGGGTGCAGTGAACTGCCAACTCTAGGTTCCTCTCACCTGAATGTCCCAAGGGGCTGTCTGCTAATTCACGTTTTTGCTATGTCCAACTTTAGCCCCCCACCCCCACCTCCACAGAGGTGATTTGCAAACTCACAGACCCTGTGAGTCTGTTCATTGCCACGCAACTCCCTGTGGTCACACAGGCCAGGCTCCTGCTGGGACAGTGTGTTCACTCACAGCCTTGATGAGCTTTGCTGGCATCCCTGCAGTGAAAGTTGAGTTCAGCTGCAGCTATAAGTTCTAGTTGGGCCTTCTAGGTAGTCAGGTCTTTGTCTAGTGTGGTGAGAAAAGTGTGACTGCTTTTGATGATGGTCTGTAGTCACTAGCTCAACAAGATTCTGCTGCTTTGCTGGAGTTAGTCTCTGGGAGCCACCGATCCTGGCAGCCACCAGCCCTGGTGAAGACTTAGCAAGATGGTGCTGCCACCTCTCTCCACTCACTGGGTGAGATGCATGGAGCTCTTTCAGTCCTCTGCTCTCTCTTCTACCTCCAATTCCACTGTGTTTCAATTGTCATTGTTCTGTTGAGTTTTGGATGCTTTTCGTCCCTTGCCAAGAAGCAGTCTTTCTGCTGGTTGAGTTCCAAGTCTCAGAGTGCCTGTAACATGCTCTCTCCGTCTATTCCACCATCTTTAATCTCTGCTTTAATTATTAATGAGAAATTTATGTGCTAAGCAAAATATACCTGTATAACATGTGTGTGTGTATTTATATATATAGTTGGCTAAGAAAATTTGCAATATATAGGGTATAACCTACAAATAAACGATTAGGCAGCTTGAAGATAAGAATAACTTAGGCCTAATGGAGAGCTCTAAACTTTCCTAAACTTTAAGTGACAAGAAGCAAATATCTTGATAAAAACAAACAAAATAAACTGGTGATACATCCAGTAAAACATCCAGCTGATCCCCTGCTTTCTGCTTTTGTAACATAACCAAGATATCCCAGTCAATTCCTACTTTTTAATTTATTTTTTCATGGTACTAGGGATTGAACCCAGGGGCATTCCACCTCCAAGTTATATCTCCAGCCCTTTTTATTTTCTGTTTTGAAATAGGGTCTCACTAGATTGATGAGGGTCTCATTAAGCTATTGAGGCTGTCCTCAAACCTGTGATCCTCCTATCTCAATCTCCCAAGTACTTGGATTACAAGCATGATCCGCCATGCTCAGCTTGATTACTACTATTGACCAGAAGACAAACATTCTGGGGATTTACTTCAAATCTCCACCTGAGATGTACAATGTATGTGTATACAATGTAACTCAGAAGACTGAGGATGTTTGATAAGTGGGAAATTTAACAAGAGGGTCTACAGACAAAGGGCAGTTGGAATGATGGAAAAGTCAAAGGTGTAATTTTATAGCTCCCTTTGAACTGTTGAATAGTTGTATGGACAGAATGATTTCTCAAAGCTATTGGAACAAGAGATAAAGTTTCCAAGACAACCTCTTTCTATAAGGGAAAGTCATCAATATGATAATATTTAGGCAGCCATATTTTCCAGCCTTCAACACGATATGCTTAGAAATCTATATTTTTCCAGAATCTGGAAAAAATTCACCTGTTCACCAACTAAGACAGTTGAAAACCTTTGACTATGAAAGACAAGGAGTTAGGTAAGTCTAGAAATAAGACAAACAGATTAAACCTATTGCACTGAAACAGAGATATATAATTTCTCTCCAGAGAATACCAAAGACTGACAAAATAAACAAAGAAATAACATTTTTCTTAACTTGTGAAATGTGACAGTCAGTGGCATATGGCAAAACAAAATGCAAGGAAATAATGTTTCATGTTTCCCAATGTTAGTAGCTGTTACAGTTAGATATAAAATGTCCCCTAAAGAGTTCATATATTAATATTCAGGTTTGATATAATTGAGTCATGAGGGTTGTAATCCCAGAAGTGGATACATGTATTGTAATGGATTTTCCTGGTAGACCAGTGGGGTGTGGCTGGAGGAGGTGGTCCCTGGGGGTGTGGCCTTGGGGAATATATACATGGTTCCTCCTCCCCCAGCTCACTCTCTCACTTCCTGCCTCCATGATGTGAACACAATCCATGTGCTTTCTCTCTCTCTGCCTCCCACTGCCATGCCCTGAGATCTGCGGTCCCTGACCTCACATGGACTGAACCCGAAAACTATAAGAAAATACATCTTCTTTCCTCTAAGTTACATGGTTAATCTTTAGATTATAGCTGCAAAAATGCCGATGGATACAGTAGCTAAGGAGAAAGGGGAGGGTGTGTCTCTCCTCTTTCCAAGAAAGTACTTTAAGAAGTTGCTTTCTAAAATCCTTTCATAGGAGCGTTCTTATTTTTTACCATAGGCAGTGCTAAGTAGTTTGGGGCCAGGGAAGCAAGATGGCCGATCAGCAATTCAATTTTCCATAGTAGCTGTTTCCCCTGCACACATCCTCCCCTTTCTGGTAAGAGCATCACCAACAGAAACTGTATCTCAAACCTCTTTTTTCTAGCCAAAGTGATTGGTTTAGAAATGTGTATGGGCTAATGAGAATCATACTGGGGTACTGGCCAGTGTTATTGGGGGAGAGGCACATTTATCACCTGGGGGGATTGCTAAGGAAGAAGGCTAAAGACCTGGAAAAGCTGCTACCACAAAGTGAAGTCTTGTTAAAGGAAAAGCCAAGGGAGAGTGAAAAGTGGTGGGATGGAGGTCCTGAAAGCTCTCCACCTAGTCCCAGAAAAGACATGAATATTCTTCCCTCTCCCTCATTATTCCTATCCTATACTGTAACCCTGTGACCTCCTGCAGTAAGTTTTATTTACAAATACAGCTCTTTTTCCATTCTTTAGCTACTGAATAAAGCTTTTCTTTCTCCCCAACACTCTTCTCTCAGACTTTTTTTTTTTTTTTTTTTTTTTTTTTTGTGACGAGCTTCTGAATCTGAGTTCGGCAAGAGATGTTGTGAGCCAGCCAAGCTACTAATAGAACTGGGAATGAAACTACCATATGATTCAGATATACCACTCCTGTGTATCTTTCCAAAGGAAACAAAATCAGAATATTATAATGATATATGCATATCCATGTTTATAGTGGCACAATTCACAATAGCCTGATTCTGGAAGCAGCCTAGGTGTCTATCAACAGATGAACAGATTACAAAATTATGGGATATACACACAATGGAATTCTACTCAGCCATAAAGAAGAACAAAATTATGTCATTTGCAGGAAAATGGATGGAACTCAAGGATATTATGCTAAGGGAGATAAGCCAGTCTCAAAATTGAAGGGCCACATGTTTTTCCTCATATGTGGAAGCTAGGAGAAATTGGGATACAAGAAAGAATCCAGATAAAGGAGGAAATGCCCAATGGAATGATAGAGGGGGGTATAGGAGAGGAAGTTGGGTTGGGGGAGGGAGAATTGATGAAGGAAACACTTCAACTGATGCTATAGACATATGAAATTATCAATGCTGATCTCAATATTGTGTACAGGGAAGGGGAGGGAGTGGGGGGAATTCATCAAGTACTGTGTGCATGTATGTCTTTTTCACTCCGAACTTCATGATAATGTATGATTACAATGCACCAATAAAATATATGCTAAACTACAAAGAGGGTCCCTGGGATTATTTGAGTACAGGGATCTGACTTCTATGAACTTTTTATCTACATGAGTTAGCAAACCCCATTTGATGCTTATCAAGTATGAGGGTTTCTTTTCTCTTCCTCCTCCTCCCATCTCTTCTTTCTCTTCCTGTTCTTCTTATTCTCTATTACCAACCTAACAATACAGAAGCCTTGCCTACATTGGTGGTTATATTAATTGATACAGACAAATAGCTGGTGACCATGATTCACAAGTAGCAAACAGGAAAGAAATGCACATAATAATCACTTTGAGGGCTATCCCCAAACATACATACTCCTAAGTCTGAGGCATACTCAAAGGCCAACATGTTCATTATGCTACATGGTAATGAGTTATGAATTCTAAGCAGTTTGTATACTTTGTTCTAAGTACTTCATACACACATATGTACCTCATATACTGATCTCATACAATAAAAATTGCTAAAAATATAAAGCACTCAATTATTCTAGCAGTATCCCGATCTCAGTGTAAACTCAGGGAGGATGGGATGAAATATGCTCTCTTTATCCCTGGGTCTCCATCATCTAGCACAGTACCCAACATATGACTAGCATGCCATTTGTGAATGAAAGAACAATAGGATTTCTTATGCTTGCTCCTCTTATGCTTGGCGTGTTAAAATTTGCCTATACTGCAGTTCAAGGAATGTTGCCAATAGTGTACTATTTCTCAAGCAGGAAGATAGAGATCAGCAGAAACATAGTTGTTTGGAATATAACTGGGAAGACAAAGTGTTAACATCCTAAACAGATAAAGACTAAAGAGAATAAGGAGTTTGTAAGCAACTTCGAATGCTGATTTGCAAAATTTTGTTTATAGTATGTTGAATAAAATATTAAATCTTCAGAGAGACCTACTTCTTTGAATTTAGGCTTTGCTAAGATCTTTTCTTAAAACTTCTCTTCCTCAGACCTAAAAAAAAAAGACAGCAAATGCGTCTTACAATATACTAGCCATAGAAAAGGTAAATTCTATGCAGATTAAGAATTTAAATTAAAAAATAAAATAATTAAGAAATATAGCTATACAAATAAATTATAGAAAAATCATGACAGATTTGGCCTTTACTCCCAAAATGGTATAAGGAAATCAATAAACACCGAAATGGGGAATACTATTTGAAACAAAATGGACAGAGGGTTGATATTCTTAAGATGTAGAAAACATATGAACATGAAATTCTCAAAAGAAGACATATATCTGATGCACTATGAAAATAATATGCAGTAATAAAAATACAAAATAAATTAAGATATACTTTATTTGGCCCAGTCAAATGGAAAGTATGAACAAGAATCATCCCCAGCTGTTGGCAATGGAAATGGGTCCTTTCATATGTGTGTGTGTGTGTGTGTGTGTGTGTGTGTATGTGTGTGTGTTATTAGGGATTGCACCTAGGGGAATTCCACCTCCAAGCTACACCCCCAGCCCTGTTTTATTTCTATTTTGAATCAGTGTCTTCCTAGGTTGATGAGGCTATCCTCAAATCTGCAATCCTTCTGTCTCAGCCTCCCAAGTACTGGGATTACAGGGGTGCACAATCACACTCAGGCCTTTCATAATTTTTTTAAAAAGTTTTTATCAGTGCATTGTAGTTACACATTGCCATGATATTCAAAGTGATACATTCATGTGTGCACACAACATCTCTTGATTCATTTCCTTCCATCCCCACCCCTCCATTTCCTCCTTCCCCATGCGTATTGATAGTGATACACTCATATACAAACATAATATTATTCGGTCTGTTTCATTACTCAAGCTTCATTTTCCCCCTCCTCCCTCAGTTTTGGTTAAAAAATCTTTTTTAAGGATGATGTTTAAAAATATTTATCAAGGGCTTTTAAAAAGCTTACGATTGCATTTCTCTTGACCAACAATTATACTCTTAGAAAAAGAGACCAGAAAGCAATTCTACTCCTAGAAAAAGATAGACATATACACTTATTCATACTGTAACAATGCACACAAAAGATTGAACCCTCATGCCCCCAAATAGGGGCTGGTTAATTAACTTATATTCACAAGACTGAATATGTTCCAGAGATAAGTAAAAGGACATTATATAGAGACATGAGAAGATAGTTATAGCATATAACATAGAAAACAATGACTTGTTAAACAGAGAATACAGTGGAATACTGATTTGTAGGAAAAACAATACATGTATTCTTTGTATGTATAAACACTGAAGAGCATAATTTAAAATATTAACCATAATCATTCTTGGTTAATTGATTAGTAGGACTATGAATATTCTTTACTTTTCCTTTTTATTTTGTATTCAAAGATTTTTGAGTGGATTATTTATGCATAACATACATATATACATCATCAATATACAGCTTCATGCATTTCAGAAGATTAAACAAAAACAATGTAACTAGCACCTGTGTCAAGAAACAAAATTATTATCAGTACCCCAGAATTCCTTTTTCATCCCCTCCTAGTCAGTAATACATCTCCCCAAAGCAATCAATATAATGACTTCAAAAAGCATGAAGTGGTTTTATTTGTTTTGAATTTTAAATTAAGTTATATAGTATGTACTCTTGTGTATCAAGCTTCTTTAGTGCAGTATTATGTTTATAAAAGGCATCTGATTCATTATGTTTACCTGTATTTTGTTCTGTCTCATTGCTACAGAGTATTGTACCATGTGAACACACTGCACTTTACCAGTTTTAGTACTGGTAGTACTTGGTGTAGTAATTACTGGTAGTAATTGGTGTAATTCTCAGTTTGGGGTCAGGATAATTAGTGCTGCTATGAATACTATAGAACCTGTCTTTGTGAATATATGCAGTCATATTTTCTGGTTATATACCTAGGAATGGGAATTCATGTCTCATAAAGTATGTGAAAATTTAGTTTAATAGTTTTGTAGAGTGGATATATCTATTTATTCTCCCAGCATCAGCTTCAGAGAGTTCCAGTGGCTCTACATCTTTGTCAACACTTGATCTTTTCTATTATTTTCATTTTAGCATCTAGCTAGTGTGTAATGATATCACGATGTGATTGTAATTTGCATTTCCCTGGTGACTAGTATGCATTAACTTATAATCAAAATGATAAACTCTCTTTTTTAAAGCTTTTCTTGTGTCACCCTTCATTAGACACAATTAACTCAATCAATTGACAATAGTACATTTTAAATTACAGTTTAGAAGGGCACTATGGTTTGATTAAAAAAAGGGTGAGGGGATTAACTTGAGAGTCAGACAGGCTTTGGCTGGAATGATCTCTCTGAAACTTAGCAAAATAGAACCCTGAACAAATTGTTTAATTCCTCTCAGTCTCTATTTCTCATTCTCAAACTACTTCCAATGGAGTTATTATAAGACTAATTTATGTTAAGAACACAGCAGCCATTCAATATATATTAGGTCCCTCTCTCCCCCCAATGATGTAAATATAATAGAATCTTCTGGAAATCCTGGGTTATAGAGAGGCAGTCCTCTTAGAAGCATTTACCTCAGTCGACTAGGTCCCTTTTCAAGCACTTGTCTGTCTACTTCTGCTTTTTAAACATTTTCCTAGTTTTCTTTCAACTTTACTAGCTTTTTGACACCCTAAATGTTGGCGGTCCCTTGGTTCAGGGTCTTCTTTTCTACTCTACCAATCCTTTCTGTAATCATGTCTATTTTATATTCCTTAACTACCATATATGTTATGATAACTATAACATTCCTATCTCTGATCTTAGACATTTATAAAAATCACCTGATTCATATGTCCACTTGGATATCTCAGAGACATTTAAAAAATAACACGTCCTAAAAATTAAAATGCATGGCCTCCTTCCCCTGCAAAACTGGTTCCTTCAGTCTTCCCCATCATAGCAAATAGTATTGAGTCTCTCAAGTGCTCAAACTGAAGGCAAAAATCATGCTTTATATACTCATTCCCTTCCCAAGCCAGTCCAACCTATCAGTGTTATCCATTGTTTTTACTTAGAAACTAACTCTGATCCATCTATTTTCATATCTTCACTGGCAACAGCCCTAATCAAAAATCACCATCACCCCTTGATTGGAGAACCAAGAAAGTCTCCTAATTGGTCTTTCTGCTACTCCTTTGTGGCTCCCCCATTGGATTCATTCTCCACATAATCACATAAGTGATTGGCCATATAATCACATAAAAACACGATTAAGATCATATCATTCCACCCATTAAGGTGTTCAGTGGATTCCCAATGCTCTCAGAAAAACACCTGCTGCTATTAACACCTGTAAAGTTTTGGATTTAGAATATCCCCCTAACGCTCATGTAAACAAGGTGGCAATGTTGGAAGCTGGGCTGGTTGCTAAGGAGGGGTCCCTGGGGTGTGGCCTTTGGGATTATATGGTTCCTTCTCCCCCTGTGCTCTCTCTCTCTCTCTCTCTCTCTTCTTTCTCTCTCTCTTCTCTCTCTCTCTCTGCCTCCATGATGTGAGGAGGCCTCTCTTCGCTTTCCGCTGCAATGCCCTGAGCTCTGCATACCCACCTGACATGGACTGAACCTCTAAATTTCCCAAAACTGTGAGCAAATAAAGCTTCCTTTAAATTGTATCATCAGTCATTTTGGATTACAGCAGTGAGAACGTTGACAGACATACACCTGTCATCACCCTGTTCATTTTCCTTTTACACCATGAGGATTTTTCCCCATGTGTATTTGTTGAGGGAAGAGAGCCTAAGAAATTAAAGTAATAGTGTTATTTTGGAAGAGGAGTCTCTGTGGACATGTAGAATGTGTTACTGACTACATGGCTTATAATATAAGCCATGACAAAATTCTTTCTTTCAGATACTCTAAAAAGAAGGAAGACTGAAGACTCTTTGGTAGAGTATAATCTTAGGTGGGGAGAATCTTTGACAAAATTACCAAATTAGAATGACCAAGTTAATAATTAAAAATTACTAAATCAAATCAAATGCATTTTTTTGTATTTATTGAGATGACTATGTTTTCTTCTTTTTCCATATAATTGTGGTTAATTACACAGATTATTTTTTTTCTGTGTATGTGGTATTGGGGATTGAACCCAGGGGAATTCTACCTCTGAGCTACATCCTCAGACCTTTTTACTTATTTTTTATAAAGAAGGATCTCACTAAGTTGCTAAGGCTGTTCTCCAACTTGTGATCCTTCTGACTCAGCCTTCCAAGTACTGGGATTACAGATGTGTGCCACTTCGCCCAGCTCACAGATCAATTTTTAAATGTAAATCAATCTTACTATGACTACAAGCTATTTTATCATGATATTTCAAATGTTAAATCAACCTTCCATTCCTGTGAATAAACCCTACTTTATCATGATATTTTGTCCTTTTAATATATATCTGGATTTTACTTGCTAGTATGTGATAATTAATTTTATGTCCGTATTTATGAGGTACAGTAATCTTTTCATTTTTTTCCTTGTAACATTCTTCTAAGGATTTGGTATCAGAGTCATGTTGGTCCCACTATCAGTGAATGAGTGTTCTAATTTCTCCATATCTTCAATAACATTTATTGTCTTTTTTATCATCATCATCCTAATGACAGTTTTGACAGGCATTTCCTCAATGGTTAGAGGCATTGAGCATCATTTTATGTGCTTATTGGCAATTCGCATATGTTCTATAGAGCAATTCTATGCATATTCTTTGTCCAATTTTGAGTTGTCTTTCTATTGTTGATTAGAGTTGTAAAAGTTTCAAAACAAGGAGGGAAGTATTCCCTTTTATCACCCTCTATTTTCCCAAAATGTTTCTTTTTATGCTCTTCTCTAAACACTTTCTATAGAATACACCAGTTAAACCTTCTAGGCCAAGATGTGGATTTTGTTTGTTTGCTTTTGGATTGGGAGGTTAATTATGAATTCAGTGTCTTTTTATAGATAATAGGGCTATTTAAAATACCTGTTTGTTTTGGTGTCATTTTTATTATTTTTCTTTCTAAGAATTCATCAAAAAATTATTTTTTGTGATAATGGGGATTGAACCCAGGGGTATTCTACCTCTGAGCAATGCCCCCAGACCTATTTTATTTATTTGTTTTTATTTTGAAGCAAAGTCTCACTAAATTGTGGAGGGTCTCACTAAGTTGTTGAAGCTGACTGCAAACCAGCAAATCCTCTTGTTTCAGCCTCCCAGATACTGGGATTATAAGCATGTGCCACCACACCCTATGATCAGTTTAATCTAAATCATCAAATTTATTGGCATACAGTTGTTTGTAATTTTTAAAATTATTCTTTTAATACCTATAGAATCTTTAATGATGTCCCTCTTTTATTTCTGGTATTTCTATTTAATAATCAGTCTTCCTAGAATTTTATCAATTTGAATAATCTTTTCAAGCAACTAATGTTTAGGTTTGTTAATTTTCTCTCGTACTTATTTGCTATTGCACTGAGTTTTGGTCTTATCATTAATATATAGTTCCTCCTATATACATTAAATTTAATTTGCTCTTCTCTAGCTTATATTAGAAGTTTAGAAAATGAGTTTAAAATCTGTTCTTCTTTTCCAAATATAAATGTTTAAAACCTTTCCTGTAAATATAAACAAATCTTCCAGTAAATATATACTATAATATCTACCTATCTATATATCTTATGCATCATATAATATTCTACATACATTATGTGATATATGTAGAATTTTATGTATAATTGTACACACATCCATTAGTAGTAACTCACATTTTCTTTTCTCTCCATTCTTGCCAACTAATGACTTTATGAATTTACCTATTCCAGACATTTCATATCAATAGAATGACATGACATGTGGCTTTTTAATCCCTGACTTATTTTGGATTGGAAGAATCTATACTGTTAAATGACCATACTACCCAAAGAAATCTATAGATTCAATTCAATTCCCACTGAATTGTCAAGAACTTTTTCCACAGAAATAGAAAAATAATCCTAAAGTTCATATGGAACCACAAAAGACCCAGAATATTCAAAGCCAAAAAAACAAAAATGCTGGAGGCATCATAATACCTGATCTTAAAACATATTACAAAACTATCGTAACTAAAACATTATGCTACCAGCATGAAAATGGACACATAGACCAATGATACAGAATAGAGGACCAGAAATTAATCCACTTTCATAGAGCCAGTTGATTTTCGGCACAGATGCCAAGAACATACAGTGGAGAAAAGACTGCCTCTCCAATAAGTGGTGCTGGTAAAATTGGATATGTACATGCAGAAGCATGGAACTGGGTTTCTGCCTCTCATAATACACAAAAATCAACTCAAAATGGATCAAACACCTAAATGTTGAACTTGGAACTGTGAAATTACTATAAGAAAATATAAGGGAAACACTTAAAGACATTGGTGTAGGGGAGGATTTTTTTAGACAGAAACTCAAAGGCACAAGCAACAAAAGTAAAAAGTAGACAAATGGGATTATATTAAACTAAGAAACTACTTAGATTATATTAAACTTGCAAACTACTTATCTCACAAGGCATAGAAAAAACTGGAAAAAAACCTGAACATTAATAGCAGTCAATAAAGGTAAGAGCTACTGAATTAAATGGATACTTCTCAAAGGAAGACTTACAAATGGCCAACAAGTCATGAAAAAAATGTTCAGTTTCACTAATCATCAGATAAATACAAATTAAAACTACAAAGAGAAGATATCATTTCACCCCAGCTAGAATGACTATCATAAAAAAGATGAAAAAAAAACTGGCGAAGATATGGAGAAAAAGGAAATCTAATGCATTATTGGTGGGAATGTAAATTAGTATAGCCATTATGGAAAATAGTATGAGATTCCAGAAAAAAACAAAAATAGAACTGTCATATGATCTAACAACTCCACCACTGGGTATATATCCAAAGTGAAATCAATATGCCAAAAAATACTTGAACTTCTGTGTTTATGGCAGCACTATTCACAATAGCAAAATAAGTAATCATTCTAAATGCTTTTCAGTGGATGAGTGAAGGAAATGCAGTATATTTACAAATTGGAACATTACCCAGCCATTAAAAATAATGAAATCCTGTCATTTGCAGCAAAATGGATGGAACCGAGGTCATTATGGTAAGTGACATAAGCCAGGCACTAAAAGACAACTAGCACCTGTTCTTACACATGGAAACTAGTTAGTCAATCTTGTGGAAGAATGGAATGCAACAGTGGTCTCTAGGAGAGGGAGAGAGGACAGAAAGAAGTTCAGTAAGGGGTCCCAATATATAGTTTGATTGGAGAAGTTACTTCTACTTCTTTGGCACCGTAGGGTAACTATTGGTTAAGACAATCTGTGATATAGTTCAAAATGACTAGGAGAGTATGAAATTCCCAACACAAAAAAAAATGGTTAATGGCCAATGAAATTGAAATGCTTATTACCCTGATTTGATGATTACACATTGAGCACCTGTATTGAATTTCTACCGTGTGTCTCATAAAGATGTATAAATATTATGTCTCAATTTATTTTTATTTTTTTAAATGTGCTTTTATTGGTGCATTATAGTCTTACATCACGATGAACATCAATTTGACAGTAACATGCGCACAGCTTTTGGTGTCCCCCCCTCCAGTGCAGAGTACTGAGATTGACATTGGTATATTCTCATATGTACACATGGTCAATGTAGTAATTACATTGATGAACTTCATTCTTCCCCTTCTCCTTCCCTTAGACCACTTCCCTGGCTCCACTGAGGTTTCTCCACCATTGTCCAGAGTCCCTTTTGTATCCCCACTACTCCCTAGCTTGTGCATATTAGAGAAAACATATGACTCTTCTCCTTCTGTGATTGGCTAATCTCACTTAACATAATGTTCTCCAAGTCCTTCCATTTTCTTGTAAATGACATCATTTTGTTCTTTATTGCTGAATAGAATTCCATTGTGTGTATTTCCCATAATTTTGTAATCCATTTGTTTGTTGATGGATGCCTAGGTTGGTACCATAATTTGGCTATTGTGAATTGTGCTGCTATGATTTCAATCCCTTTGGAATGATACCCAGTAGTGGTATAGCCGGATCATATGGTGGATCCGTTCCCAGTTTTCTGAGGAATCTCCACACGGATCTCCACGGTGGTTGAACTAGTTGGTACTCCCACCAACAGGGCAGAAGAGTTCCTATTTCCCCACATCCTCGCCAACATTTATTGTTGTTTGACTTCTTAATGATTGCCAGTCTGATTGGGATTAGATGAAATCTCAGAGTAGTTTTGATTTGCATCTCCCTGATTACTAATGATGTTGAATATTTTTTCATGTATCTATTGGGCATTTGTAGTTCTTCTTTTGTGAAGTGTCTGCATACAGAAATAACATGATCCAAGATCTTGTATACTTAAAAGGCAGTATACTACGAAATATTATCTGATGGCATCCTTAGAAAAATGCCCCAAAGAGCTGGGCATGGTGGCACATATCTGTAATCCCAGTACTTGGGACACTGAAATGGGAGAATTGCAGGCTGGAGGCCAGCCTCAGCAACTTAGCAACACCCTGTTTTAAAATAAAATTGGCTGGGGATGTAGCCCAGAGGTAGAACGCCCCTGGGTTCAATCCATAGTACCATGAAAGAAAGAATGAAAGAGAGAGAGGGAGGGAGGGAGAAAGGGAAGGAAGCAAGGAAGGAAGGAAGGAAGGAAGGAAGGAAGGAGCCTCAAAGGCCTACACTATCTTACTGAGGGAGCTTCTTTCATAAGCAGGAAGTCCCCCCTCCCCTATGTAGCTGAGTTCCATGAAAATCTTTTCAGCTTATATGACTGTCAAATCAGTCATATGCACAATGTTCATGCCATTCACCTTCTTCCAACTCTGTGATTATATGAAAACAATAGCCAGGACTACATCAACCTGAGGAATAATATGTAACCCCCAGAAGGATTGTTTTGTTACTTCTGTCACCAGAGTCGGTGGACATATGGAGTTCCATCTCTCCAGCGAGCAGTGGAAACAGGGCTAACGAGCGGTCCCAGATTCGCTCATATGAAAACAATAACACGTCCTGTGACTTGGAGGTCTGGAGGTTTATGTTGGCACCAAATGGAATGCTAATGTGCAAAGAATCTGGTCTCCCTCTCAAACACTAACAAACACCAGTCATTTCCTACTGATTGGTTTTAACCTAACAAGCACTTTGTTGAGCCCAAAAGAATATTTCATTTTATAGTATTTAGATTATGTTGATTACTCACTTATGAGCCATAAGTTGGTCAATGAAGAACAGATTGCTTCAACTTGTTATGTGAGAAAACTCCCCCACCCACTCCCCGCCACCACCACCATCGCCACCCAGGATTAATCCTCATACACATAACAAGATATCGTGTGAAAAGGGAGCTAGAGCTTTCTTAAATGCTTCATGAACTCTGAGCATCAGAGATACCTTTGAGCATATGATAAAAGCTATTGACATCCTCTGCTATGTAATTAATGGCCCTACAGATAGAATTGCATTTACATCTTATGGCTCCTGAACTCTCCGAAAGGTCATTCATCAGTGAGAAGCTCCTCTCTGTGGTGGGTATATGTCCTAGTCCCTCTAATATCATGGTTATCTGTATTTCAGATGTACATCTCACAGAATAACTCTGAACTTTGTGGCATCCTTAACAATTCTTCTTTGTGCAGTTGAACCCAGACCATCATTTATGGGAGATTGTTGTCAATCATGTGAACAGATTCCTACAGAGGTTATACAGTGAAATAGACCAAACTCTGGCACCAAATTCTGTCACTGACTCTAAGGTATGTGGGTAATTGCTATTTTCCAAAGACGTTTAAAAATAGATATTTCCGCATTTTATATTAGCATATATTTGATATTAATATAGACATTAAAAATAGGAAAACAAGTCAGACATTGTGGCATACATCTATAATCCCAGGAATTGGGAGGCTGAGACAGGAGGATTGCAGGTTTGAGGCCAGTCTCAGCAACTTAGTGAGACCCTGTTTCAAAATAAAAAAATAAAATATACTAGGGCTGGGGTTCTAGCTCAGAGGTAGAATGCCTCTCGGTTCAATCTCCAGTATGAAGGAAGGAAGGAAAGAAGGAAGGAAGGAAGGAAGGAAGGAAGGAAGGAAGGAAGGGAGAAAGGAAGGGAGGAGGAAGGACAACTTTCAGCTCATTTTAAGAGCTTAAAGTATTAGTAAGTAAAATAAAGTGATAACTGGGGAACTATTTAAATTTTCACTTTCCTGTACAGCCAAACATAGAAATATGACTACTTCCAAGTATAGCTACCTTCTTTGCCTTAACTTTCTCAGTTCAATATGCACTGTTGCGTACCAGTCAAGGGGCAGAGCGGGTGATGGGTCCTGGTCCAGGGATGAGGTCCTTTAAGAGTTATAGTCTCATGGGGAGCAGAGCATGTCACTGTTAACTTCATCAACTTGGACCGGACTTCATAACAGCAGTGCACAATAGAGCTCTGGCAGCATAGACCAAGGTGCAGGGTTCATTGGGGCATAGAGTAAGGAAGGAGGTAGGACAGGAGTCAGGAGAAGCCTCTGGAAGGACATGAAAGATCAGACTCTTGAAGGCAAAAAGGAGGAGCAAACATTCTAAGGAAAGAGGACAGGATTCTCAAAGGCAGGAAGCAGCAAAGTATGTGAGGTTCACTGTGAGCTGTCTAGTTGACTGTGATGTGACTTATAATTAGGGAGATAGAAAAAATACATAGGCTTGAAGAGGTTATCAGAATGGATGGTCCACAGAAGTTCTTGTGTGTCTTTCTAGGAAATAGGCCTTTTCTAAGAAGCTGTGGGAAGTGTTGTGAACAGGGTAGTGATATGGTCAGATGGTAGACTCTGGCTGTGGCAAGGATGGACAGACTGAGGACAGAATTAGAAAGAGGAGAGAGTCTGTGGTACTTGTCAGGTGGTAAAGTCCTGAGCTGGGGGAAGAGGGAAAGGGACTGGAAGAGGGAAAATTTCCAAGAGAGAATTTCCAGGACTTGGTGGTTGATCAGATATTGAAGTGAGGGAGAGGTGGAGAATTGATGGGCAAATATGGAACCATGAACTAGGAGAGATGATGGGAGAAAGAACACTTAGTATAGTATGGAGAAGATGCTGCACTGAATTTGAGATGCAGAGGGAGACATCTTGTAAGTATCTAGGGATGGTGCTAAGGGCGATGGCGAACATCATGTGAGTGAGAAATATGTAGAAAAGTAAAGTCCTCAATATTTTGGAACCATAAACTAGAGGCGTATAAAGTGAAAGACTGACTTGCTTTCCAGAAAGGTGCCCATGACCACACACATACACATAGTTTATTTATCACTTCGGAGATCAAAGGACTTGGTTCTAATCTTCCATAAAGCAGAAGAGCGCCCCCTAGAGCAGGAAGGAAGGGAGTTGGAGTAAAGTTTCTGCCTCGTATCTCAGGCAAACATCTTCTCCTCTAACTGAGCCTGGAAATGGGGGGAAAAGAAATAAGGAAGGAATACTTGATCTTGAAATAAGGGAAAAGAAATAAGGAAAACTCTGGGATCACTAGGACTTCCTGGGTTATGGGGCTGAGATTTCCTGGTTTTCTTCTCTATCAAAACCTGACTTTCATGAGTCTAATTTCCTTCATAACTGATACCTATGAATAGACCCAAAGGACATTCATTATTCCCTCTAGATAATGCCTGCCTTTCACAGGGACCTACTAGAGGTAACCTGCTTCCAGATGACTGGCAGGAGTGATGGGAATTCAGGCACTGTGGGGCCCACTGAGGGGATATTTTAGAGCAAATGGGTCTGTGGCATCCAAATTATCCAGCATAGGTACTTAGGTATTCCCTTTCAAAGCTGGCTTTTCCTATATACAGAAATGACTGCCTGCCTGGTATATATTCCAAATTGACACACTTAAGAGAAATAAGATTTTCTATTTCAATTCTAAACACACTCGAAAATGGAGCTAGGTTGTGATTTAGGGCAAATATTGACAATATCTCCAGTAGATTATATCCCAGTACATTTATTTAAGCTCTAGGTTGAGTAATTCCCCATTAAAGGATTTTAGATTAGTATCTTGAGTTTTTAAATGTTGAACCACACAAAGGAATTGCTGAAACCTCCTTAAGCAGCTAAAACCTAGTTCCCAATTCACAAGAAATTTGGCCAAGAAAAATGTTAAATAGAGTGGTGTCACTAGTCAGAGTTGATGGAACACAAGCACAGAGATGGTACCTATCAAAAAGAAAATTAGAATAAATGAATATTAAAATATTTAAATCTATAACAATGTGTTCAAAACACAGTGCTGAAGAACACTATCATTGGAAGTGAGAAACCAGTGCTAAGTCACTTACAGTCTTTTCTGAGCAACCTTCTTTCCTCCATTTCAACTCATTAGGATAATATTAGCTTCTAGAGGAATGGTGTAATTTTAACTGTACTATACACAAATTACTCTGGTTCTTTCTCTGACAAGATTTAGTGATAATCCCTCTTGGTAGACCTTTAGAAATTGCCACAATGCTGGAAGAACAAAAAAAGAAGGATGCATTTAGAAATAAGATAAAAATACTTGGTAGACCTTTAGCAATTGCCACAATGCTGGGAAAAAAAAGAAGGATGCATTTAGAAATAAGATAAAAATACTCAGGAAAGCCAATAGATTATATTTGCCCAGAGGGTGGAGAAGAACATTCACCTTCTAAATTTGCTGGGTTAAGTGGCTACTTTCCTAACAGTTTAATTAAAAAAAAGAGATTTTTTGCCATTTTTTGAAATGCTCTGGACATTCCATACCTCATAGAGTACAGTGTTATGAGATACAGCACCATCCTATAGATCTTAGATTTCTATGAAGTTAATCATCTGAAGGACAGACATCTAATACTATCCTACAGGTACATACACTCACACAAACACACACATACACACGCACACCCAATAGGCTTTGAGTGTTAAAGGTCAAATTAATTTTTGTCACATAGTATAGAACAAATACATATTTTTTTCTTGTCCGGATGGTGACCACATTTTGGATAAAAGAAATCAAGAGGTTGTAGCTCTGGGAAGGTTTCTGTGAGGATTAAATGAGGATGTGAATATTAAGCACTTGGTACATTGTTATCGTTACTATTGTTATTGTTAACCACAGGTAAATATAAAGGCCCACATCTGAATGAGAATCCAGGATCCCAAACCGCCTCATATACATTATTACATTTAAGCCTTAAAAACACCTAGAGAGATAGACATGTAGACATGAACCCTGATTCTTGCAGATGGAGAAGGTAAGACTCAGGAGAATAAGCCACTTGCTTAAGATCACACAGCTAGGAACATATCTTAGATCTAAATCCTAGTGGGCCACTCAGCCTACATTAATTGCTCCTAATTCTTATAACCTGGACCTGCATCTATACTTTCATTCATTTTTTAAGTATTTCTTAAGAGCCCACTTGGTACCAGGCGCTGTTGCTTACACAGAGGCCACATGGAAGGACGAGACAGACAAGGCCCTTGTGCTCAGAAGCTTATTTTGCTGATGGAGTTTGGGGTTAAAGAGTTGAGACAGAGTCAGGTGTGGTGGCATATGCCTGTAATTCCAGTAGTTGGAAGGCTGAGACAGGAGGATTGCAGGTTCAAGGACAGCCTTAGCAACTTAGTGAGAGTTTGTTTCAAAATAAAAAAGAGGAAAAGAGCTGGGGTGTAATTCAGAGGTAGAATCTTCCTGGGTTCAATCCCCAGTATATATACAGAGAGAATTGAGATAAAGAATAATTAATGGATTAAGAAAGTTATTGAGTGTTATGAGCTCAATTGTAACCTCCATCAAATTCCTGTGTGGAAGCCCTAACCCCCAGTAACTTAGAATATGACTGTACTTGGAGATAAGGCCGTTAAGGAATGGTTAAGTGGGGTCATCAGTGTGGGATTTAACTCAGTCCAACTATTGTCCTTATAAGAAGAGGACATTTTGAGACAGAAGAAACACCAGGTTTTCTAGTACAAAGGAAATACTATATGAGGACACAGTGAGAAGGGTCCATCTACAAACCAAGGAGAGGCCTCAGAAGAAACCAAGTTAGCTGACACCTTGATCTTATATGTCTAGCTTCCAGAACAGCAAGAACAAACATTTCTGTCACTTGAGCCATTGGTCTGGTATTTTGTTATGGCTGCCCTAGCAGACTAATACATCTAAGCAAGAGAAGTTGATTGATAGTGTGGACGAAAGTAGAAGAGAAGGCCAACAGAAATCAGGAATGTTTCCAGTATGTTGAAATACAGGTCTTATTGGGAAGAGAAAATTTGAGCAAAGACTTGAAGAAAATAAAAGATTTAGCTAAGAAGACACTTGGGGGGGGTTCAGCAGAGGGGCATTCCCCAAACATGGGAAAGTACCAGGCACCTTAAGGAACAATGACTGAGAAGAGTGTAGCTGGTGAATAATGAGCAGGGGTTGTGTGGGGACTCTCAGAGAAGAAACGGGAGGAACCAGTAGGAAAAGTCTTATAGGCCATAGTAAGAGTCACAATTTATTCTCTGCATGAAGTGAAGAACTGTTGCTGAGCTCTGAACAAAATATTATGACTCAACTGCTTTAAGAGGATGACGTTGCCTTCTATGTTAAGAGTGGACATAGGGTATTGCAATCATTCATGCAAGAGATGCTGACGGCAAGTCCAAATAGAGTGCTAGGCATGGAGGTGGTCATGAATGATCAGATCCCGGATCTGTTGTGAAGGTGAAGCCCATGGGATGGGGGTTCCTGATCGAGTGGACACGGGCTATGAGAGAATGAGTAGAGTCAGGATGACTCCAAGGACTGTGGACTTTGCAAATGAAAGGATGTGGTTGCCATCATGTGAGATGAGGAAAGCTGCAGGAAGAAGGGATTCGAAAAGGGAAACCAAGCATTTAATTTTGGATGTACTGAGTGAAATATCAGACATCCACATGGAGATGTTAAGAAGCAGTCTACTACTGGAGCCTACTATTGACCTTAGTCAATAGTCTACGATTGAACTTCAATATATAAATTTGGTTGAGATGCAATTTAATCTCCTTAAAGGATTAATCTCTTAATAAGTGATTAAAAAGAGCAGAATAGGTTAGAAGAATGGTGTGTTTACCTGGCAGCAAAAGGAGCTACATGATAGTTGTCATTATTCCAAAGTGAGTCCATTCAGCCCAGGGAGACATTTTCTCCACCAACATTCACTTGAATGGTGTGAGTTTCGAGTAAAAGAGGACTGGGTTTCACTAAGGCTTCCAGCAAAGGAGTCCAGGCTGCCTGCCATTTAGTGCTTATTATGGTTTACCATAGAACTGAGGCTGGGGGGGAAGGAAGAGAGGATGCGAAGCTGGGAAGGGACAGAGAAGGCTTAGGATCCATGGACTGGGAGTCCTGGCATTTTTGTAGAGTCCTGGCATGGTTCAAAGTGGTATTTGAAGAAGAAAACTGGATAATTAGATGGTAGTAAGAAGAGAGTGGGGGAAAAGAACAGAATGAGATTGAAATAAGATGGTGTTGGTTATTGCCAATTACAAAGTGTAAGATATGGTAAGAGTGGCTGAGCTTGGGTGGTGAACAATATCACTGGATAAGCAGGGGCCATAGTATTGAGAAGTCATTGCCCTGGAGAAACCATCTATATGCATGTTGAAATTATCACGTTTTCATTCATTCATTCATCCATCCATTCATTCATTCATCCATTCATTCATTCATTCATTCATTCAGATATTTATGTGCCACTCATACGGAGAATAGAGCTCTGCTGAAAGGTTAATGGAACCCAGCAAGGGAGCCACTGCAAAGTCCACCAGTCACTTCCAGAGGTAAGAAGATGATTTTAGACTGGCCTATGGCAAGTAATTATGGAAATGGAGAAAAGGAAAAGAATAAAAATTTATATGAAGTTAACTCTGAAGCTCCTTTGATACCCAAATAAGCAATTAACCCAGAGCAAAATAAAAAAAAACCCTCATACTCTAACCATCTTTCACTGCTTGTTTAAAAAATTATTATTATTATTTGGCCTCCTCAGTAGCTTACATTCATTGTGTTGATATGTGTGTTTCCTGGGGATTCTACACACTCCAAAATCTGAAGAGTAAGCAAAAATAGTGCTTCTGCTTAAACCCTTCACAGTTTATAGCCACATTTACATAACATTAAATAAGTCAACAAAGGCATCATTAGCTCCCATTAAAATATGAGCAAAGAAATTTAAACGAACAAGACAGGCTAATTGGTAAGTAATGTTGTGTATCAAAAATTATGACTGTAAGATACCCCAGTTAATGAGAAGCCCTACAATCATGTTTACTACATATTTAAAAATTAAATGAAGGTGAATGAAAGTTAACAGAAGAGAAGATTTTCCCCTTCATGGATGCTACTACATCTGCCTTTTCAAAGTTAAAAATACTAACTGTTATTTTAGCCATCCATCGTTACAAAAGGTCTCCATTGTAATTTATATGATTTTTCTCCTCCTTGGGTGGTACACAGGGAACCCACAGCCAGGGTAGAGGGCAGGGGCAGAGCTCTTGAATAACAGCAGAGAGTAGGTCCTATTTTGTGCCAGGCCATGGCTGTGAGAGGACCGCTCTGTTCCTTTCTCTGTGAGGGCATAGGCCCAGCTCTTGGCAAAGTAGGCTGTTCAAGTTGACCATGTGGTCACCCATTGCGTGTCGCAGCGATAGTGGTTCTTAATGAAACTCTAAAAAATGCTAATCTAGGCTCCAACCCAGATCAACTGAATCAGAATCCTGGGGAGGGGGCCCCAGGCATGTGTATTTCAGAAAAGCCCCCTTGTTATTCTAAAGGGAAGCCAAGGTTGTAACCATGGACTAATCCTCAGTAGTAGAGGGTGGCTATTATTAATAAAATAACAGCTACCATTTACTGAGTAATTACTACGTACCAAGCTCTCTAATAGGAACTTAGATGGCTATTTTATACTTACCTTGATGCAATCTTAAACATTTGCTATTTACAGAGACTATCTATAAAAGGCACTACTTTATCCCAAGGAAAGAGCGCCTAATGGTGAAATTCCAGACACTGAAGCATTAAATAGAACATATTTGGGAGGAGAGAGGAAGAAAGAGGTGTCTCCCTGGCATCCTCCAGGTGTCTCAGAAATGTCTGCATGTTGAATCTGTTTAAACCATGTGAGGTTAGCACTGTGTGGATGGCATGTCCAAGCATAGTTGCTGTCTTGGCTTTCTGGGGCAGCACAGGGTCCTATGGAGGTGTGTGTGTGTGTGTGTGTGTGTGTGTGTGTGTGTGTGTGCGCGCGCACGCGCGTGCGCATTAATGCAATGCATGTATGTGTTGGGAAAAGTTGTGGCTTTGACACTTCATTTAGCTGAAGACACTAATAATTCCTCAAAAGCAGAGGACTTGCTTTATATATTTCTCCTCCTTGCCAGCCCAAGTCTACAGTAGTAGGTAAGACAACTGGAGTGTCCAAATAAGACACTGAAAAAGGCCCAACAAAAGCCACCTCATAGGTGGTAACATCTGCTCCTTTTTTTTTCTTTTTGCGGCACTGGGGATTGAACCCAGGGGCATTCTACCTCCGAGCTACACCCCCAGCACTATTTTTATTCTTTATTTTGAAATAGGATCTCACTAAGTTGTGGAGGGCCTCCCTAAGTAGCTAAGGCTGGCTGCGAACCTGCGATCCTCCCATCTCAGCCTCCCAAGTACTAGGATTACACGCCCAGCTGTCACATCTGTTCTTCTCCTTCACTTTAAATCCACAGTTGTCCCCATCCTCAGAGCCTTTATATTTGCAATTGTCAAATGAGACACATTTCTAGAAAGCACAATATTATGGGAACTGAAGCTTTAAGATGCTAATGGTGAGAGGAAATGCTCTTGCTCTAAACGCTCACAAAACAGATTAATTTAATAAACCTTGAAGACTTTACAATAATGTGTCAAAGTTGTAAAACAAAGTGTCCTGCCTTACAGTTCTCCTTCCATTTGGAAATCTCACCAGTGGAGCCTTGTGTGTGCATATTCTTAAAAATGACTTCTTACAGTAGTCTCCAAGTCACAAATCCTCTACCTAAATATTTGTCTGAATTTAACCTTTTCCAAAGTGGTTTCCTGTGCTTGCAATGGTCTTCATCCCAGGTCTACCAGATCTCTCTTCCTTTATTTAAACTACTCCAGAAACTCTAAATCCTTATAATGGCTTACTTCATTCATCAAGTGATTCCATGGGCATAGACTGAAACATACTCGAAGCTACGCAGTGGGCCAGGTGCTGAGAATGTAGTCGCAAACAGAGAAGTCATTGTCCTTGCTCTAGAGAAGCTGGTGTCCCACGGTGAAGAGAATATTATACAGTTGAGTAGATTATTACTTTCTTTCAATTTTGGTAATGGTTATATGCAAGCCATCCAGGGAATGCTGTGAATGTATAACAGAGGGCCTGACCCAGTTTGTGAGGTTTGGTGGGGGAAGGATTCCCTAAGCATGAATTGGACATAGCTGGGTAAAGAGGAGAAATGAAAGGATTTTCAGCAACGGCCATAGCCAGCGCGAAGACCTTGTGAAAGAAAAGAATAGAACAACCGTGAGGAACTGAGAACAGGAGGGAGGGTATAATGGCTGGAGTGGAATGAGCTACAATGAGAGAGGTGAGCTATGCAGGGCTATGTGCAAAGAGTGCGTGTTTTATTTTAATTACATTTGGAAGTCTTTGAAGACAGTCTTGTAAGCAAGCAGTTGACATACCCAAGTATGCTTTTTTTTTAAATTCATGCTGGCCAGATCTACAGATAAGAATGGAAAGAATGCATTTTCTAAGAAAAAATTCACTCTGGCCAGATCTACAGGTGAGAATGGTGAAATCTCAGAGGACTACTTCGGAGACTACTTCAGAGACTACTGCAATTATCCGTTGGAGCAGATGATGACCCAGGCGAGGCTGGGGGCTGGGGATGAGGAGAAGCATCTGAGATTAATAGCAGCCCAGTCACTCCTGCAGTTTCTTGTTTCTAGTGTCCACTTGACAGTGGGATTCCCAATCCACTGACTCACAAAGCAAATAGAGGCCTTACCAATAAACAAATACAAATTAGCATGCCTGGGGATTGTATATGGCCCAAAAGACCGAGAGAAAAGATTCTTTTACATTAGCCAGCTGTACTTTGGAAAGATACACAGACCTCTGTGAATCATTTCATGGTTTATTAAACAAAATTCTGTTTGCAATTGGCAAGTTAGGAAAATAAATGCCCATGTTTGTTTTCACTTTCTATTTCATTGGTTTATCTGGGGACTCACAGCCCAAATCTTAGGGCTTTCTTTGGGGACCCACTAAGGAGATCTGGATCCTAACTTCTGAGTGTTCCAGGTGGTGGGGAAGGGGAGGCTCTTGATGCTGTTTCTATCATCAGAGAGGGCATCTAAGCAGTTTACCAGCCTCTTGACCTGTGTACTTGTCTAGATGCCAACCCCTTGTGGGGGCTGTCTACCACTCTGAAATTGAGAGGATGAGATGAATGATCTATGGGCAGAAGAACTTTGCTTTTGTTCTGAAAAAGGATACTCTACCACTGTTAATCTACAATCTCATTTGGGGTGTGTGTGTGTGTGTGTGTGTGTGTGTGTATGTTGGGGAAAGATTTATTTGGGCTTAATTCTATTTGGATGTCTGGTTTCAGAGAGGATGAAAAAACCTGAGTGTGCAATAAATTCACATAGAGGACATATTAAAACACATAGCTCTCGGCTCCACTGCCACTATTTATGAGTCTAGGGCTGGGCCTGAGAATTTTGCATTTTTGACCAGTTCCCTGGTGATGCTGAAGCTGTTGTTCTGGAGACAACATTTGGATTAGCAATGCAGCCCACAAGTAAGTTGTGTTTGGTGAACAAACTATTCATCAAATGTGTTCTGTGTGCCTGGCCTTGTAACTGTCCCTAGACCTGTGAACATCCAGTTCCTTTGACTTGGAGTTCTCTGGGAACTTTCCTTGTCCCCAAGCATAGACTCAACCAAGGACCAGGGCCCATACTTTCTCCATCATAGGTATATCTATCTATTACTATTACCTTGGGTGGCAGATACCCGCCCTTGAAGATAGGGTTATTTTCATTCTTCTTTGTGTAGGACTTGGAACATCATAAGGGTTAATGTAGGAAAAATTATCAACATTTGGTAAATGAACAAATGGCTCAGGATGGATATCTAACCCAGGACATCTTGGCAGCATCTAGAATATTCATCTGAAACTGAATCCTATTTCTATTGACTCCATCACTTAATACCATAAATAGGGCTTCTACTGTGTGCTCTGATTTATCCTGGCAAGGCATTATCTCCTGCAGGCAAAGATTTTTAAATCCAATTATAGTAAGAAAAATAGTCAAATATAAAATCACCATATGAAGATAACCTTTGCTGTTGATTGACCTATCAAAAGTCACTAAGCAGTAGGCACAGTGGCACAAACAAGTAATTCCAGCTACTCAGGAGGCTGAGGCAGGAGGATTGCAAATTCAAGTCCAGTCTGAGCAACTCAGCAAGATCCTGTCTAAAAATAAAACTTAAAAAGTAGACTGGCCTTGGGTTCAATTTCCAGTACCATAAAAAAATCACTCATATTGTAGATTTCTGTAAGAAAAGGACATTGTTGCCCTGCACATATTAGGTGAGTCTTTTATCTAATGTGTTTGTAGAATCCTTGAATTCATTTAATTTTCCATTTACTCAAAATTTATTACACAACTACAATATGTTAGTCTAAGCACAGGAAAATCTCAAAGTTGTAAGCGAACTTGGAGTTTATTTACTGTTACCCATTTCTTGACATTAGCATGCCCTCAAAACTTCCCCCTCCCAGATGGCTTACCAACAACAACTTGGACACTTCTAGCAGCAGAAGACTCACTACCTCATGTGGCTTAGTCAGACATTGTAAGAAGATACCTCTTTACAAAGAATAATGATAAGAATAACAAATAGCAATTAACATTCTTGATCATTAATTATATGCCACATCCTGTTCTAAATTCATTGCATATAGTAAATGTAAATCTGTTAATCCTCACAATCATTGGAGTAATATTATCCCCATTTTACAGATAAGAGATCTAGGTCACAGGAAGGTTAAGTTACTGACCCAAAGTACATGATTGGGAACAGGGATTCAAATGGGGCCATCCAGCACCTGTGTCCCTGTTTTGCCCCACTGTGTCATTCTGTCATTCTCTCTGCCCTTATCTGACAAGGCTGTCATGGAGAAGGGACATTAACCACACTCTGCTATGGAAGGGAGTCAAGATAGGCCTGTAGTAGAAACTTTATGGAGAGATGATTCATCTCAGTATAAGAAAGGCTGGACGCCTTGACGGCACTCTCATGGAATCATTTCAACGGCCTGCTCTGGCCCACATTTCCCATCTCTTCAAGTTAAACGAATGGGCCCTTTGCTTCCACTTCGTGCTTTGTCTCCAAGGCCGCTCAGGGAGCAATGGGCCAATGAAAATAAAAACAAAATAAGAAGCAAAAATTTCCCTTGCCAGCAGTCTTAGCTAGACTAGTAACAGTAAATCTCCCTCCACTCCACCGTCCCCCTCTGCCCCCCAGCAGCCTAGAGAATTAGGGAGCTCCGAGCTGGAATGGACTGTGAATTCAGAGAAGCATCTTAAACTCATTTCCAGCCAGGAAATCACAAAGGGTGTTCTATTGCCTTCTTTGGGACAGGGCTTTGTATTTGGTAAGACAAAGAAGGGGCTAGTGTTACCTGTATTCTGACCACTCTGATAAGGGTGAGGTCTGTGATCTTAACTAATCCCCCCAAGCCTTTGTGGTGGGCAAGGAGAGGATCCCTCCTGCTGACTCAGACTCTGCCCCTGGAGAAAGTGCACCAGGCCATTGATGGAACACCTTTCCCAAGCTCTCCCCTTACCCGCTTGTCACGGTTCTCACTAGATAACTCTCTGTGTACATCCAGCCCCCTCGCTGCCCTGGGATAACATTTGTCATTAGAATACAAAATACCTACTTTGGAGGTTTGTCCTTCTCTGCCAGATCAGATGAAGTTTTCTCTTTAAAAAAAAAGAAAAGAAAACAAGAAACTGAGGGGGGAAAAAGAGCCAGGGAAAGGAGATCAATGGGGTTAAGTGCAGGCGGGGAGTGTCTAAGTGAATTAGCTATGGACACTTGCCTAGTGGTATGCCATGGCGTCCATTTCTAGGCATCGCATTCATTAATCCCTATCCTCTTCATGTGGGTGAGAGAGAATTTCCAAGCAAAGCACCCTTTCTGCTTTGAATCCATGCCAAGCATCAAAGGTATACAGCAGGACTGCTGAAAGCAAAAGAAGGGCTGATGGAATCTTAATAGCTCTGGGAACTCACTCACTCCTTCCTCTCCTTGGGGCCCCATTAATAGTACAGTTGGTGACATCAAATGATTTTGATTCCCTTTTCTACAACTGCTATTTTGGCTCCTTTTCCATCTTCAAACTTTATTTCCCGTGGTAATTATTACACTTCCTTTATTTCCAATGTCAGCTTATTTTCAAAGAAAAAAAAGTCAGATAACCCAGCTAAAGGAGCCAAAATAGAACAATTTGTTATATTAAGCAAATACTTATTTGCATAATTGTGACTTTAATTTCTATATTAGCACAGCAGCAAAACTAACAGTGTTCAATCCACAGAGGCAAGACCTTACGTCTCACTGGGGAATAGTCAGTGGTAGCTGGGGGATGGTTGACAGTAACTGCAGTTCCCTCCCCCCACAAGGTCAATGTCCAGTTGCAAGTTAGGAAAGTTTTCTACTATACCACTGGCCCCGACCTTGTTACTTAAGGGATTTTTTTTTCAGTACTGGAAATTGAACTCAGGGTCATTCTACCACTGAGCTACATCCCAGCTCTTAATTTTTATTTTGAGGCAGGGTATCTCTAAATTGTTGAGGCTGGCTTGGAACTTACGATCTTCCTACTTTGGCTTCCCAAGTAGCCGGAATTACAGGCATGAACCACCATGCCTGTTTGAAGGGAAGTATTTAATATGTTTCACAGATTACATAATATAATTAAGATAAAAATGTTGGGGCTGGGGGTGTAGATCAGTGGTAAGAGTGCCTGCTTTGCATACATGAGGTCCTGGGCTCAATCCCTAGCAACCCTTAAATGTTTTATAAGGTAAAAAATAAACTGTAGACCAGAATATAAGAACTTCTTGTTTTCTTGGAAAATGGGTCTCCAGAAACAACCTCAATTTATTCTGAGAGATTAACTCTCTCTCCTAGTAAATCCTAAAATAAAGCAGATAGATCCAAAAATTCTTTGTTGATTTAGGGGGGACTCATGTTATTTATGAGCATTGTTTCCACATAGAATTATGCAGGAGGGAGGACTTCTCTAGGTTCCTTGAAATAGGAGTTAATATAAGATCGTCTCAGAACATGTATATGCATGTCAGGTATGCATATTAATTTACATGAAATTTAATAAGCTTTGTAGTTAAAACTTATATTTAAAAATATTTATCATATGTTAATTCTATGTGCTGTCACAGATAATCATATAAGGATGATATTTTATATATATAGAAAAAATGTCCAAGATCATTCATGCTAGTGGGCATATGAGATAGCACACGGCCTACATTGAGCGCTAGTGATTTCTCACTAGAGAATCTACAGCTTTCTGATCTAGATTCCTGTCATTTAAGGGAAAATACCTACTATCTAAAGTGACCCTGAGGTTAAGTCCTTTTAAGACTCAAGCACACAGTAAGTAATTTGAAGAGCTCGGTTGTTTACAACATGAGCACGCAGTTGGATGTGGGAGAAAATTCCAGCTCTGTCATAGAGAGCTGTATGACTCTGGGCAAGTAACCTGACTGGGAGGAACATCGCTTTCCTCATCTATAAAGGAGAGATCAGAAACATGCCCACCGCTCAGAGCTGATGTGATTTCTAAAGAGGAGGTAAGTGAAATGCTCAGCAAAGATTCCCAGCACAGAGTATGCATCAACCAAAAGTATTCATTGTTAATGCGTGTGCTGCATGGCAAGAAGATTTAATTCTTAGCTCAGAAATGAGACACCCAGAGCCTGGGCTGGGAAGGGGAGGCACTGGGTAAAGGGTGGAAGGATTGGCGATGGATGCAGAAATCCATTTTAATTGCAATTCGAAACGAGGATCTTGACCTCCTGATGTGGCACCATGATCTTTTGTCATCAGAGCCTCCATTAGTCAAAAGCGGGACTTGAAAGTAAGGTAGTTTCTTTCAAATTATCCACTCGCACACCAGGGGGATCTTTTTCTCCTCCTCTGGAATCTTCCACTAAGGTTACAGAGTTTATGGTTCCCATAATGCACATGTACAGTATCTATTTCATTTAATTTGCTATTAACACTTCCAGTTTCACTTACTGCAACACAGCTGGATAAAAAGAATTGAAATCAACCATCTATGGTGGAATTGGAATGTGACTATTAGCAGTTTTATGTGCAAACCCACCCTACTCTCACCTATCCTGTGTCGTGCCATAAATTCCATCAAACACACGATTATTAAACACAGCTTTATGCGAAGCACAGTCGGTCACAATACTCTCCCAGCAAGCCCATTTCTTACGCTGGTTTTGCTGTACCCTGGTGTTGCCCAAAGGTATAAAAGACTTTTGTAAAAACAACAAGTACACAACGGTTTTTAAATATCCTCATATCTATAAGTCTAAAGTGAAATATTAAGTCTTTTTAACTTGAATAAGTGGAATATTTGGCAACTTTGTCTAGTGTTGGGTTTTATGGTGCTGGAAATTTGTATTACCATCGGCATGTTTTTGGAGACTAGTATCTCTGTAAGAAGGACTCATGAGCTAGAGCAAGCAAAAGAGAATGCCTATTTTGAGGCCCCAGGGGGACTGGAAATGGAAGATCACCTATCTGTGAGGCATCCACGCCTACCATGCTGGGAACATGCCATGGTATATTTTTCTCTCTGTGCAACTGATCAATGTTCCTACTTCTCCAGGCAGACTGGCTTTCTCTGCTCTCCCTTATCTTGCAGCTGGCTGAAAAAGGCGACTCCATTTCCATCTCAATATGCCCTTTCAGTCCAGTCCAGACATCTGACATTGTCTGATCCCAGGTGTTGGACCTCTTAGTTCAGATTTTCAAGAGAAGAGAGAGTTGGATTAGTCATCACCTAATCTTTGGCCTGGCTCCCCGGGCTCACAAGCCTACCCCTCTTCTAACCAGTTGTAATGGGGCAGGGGTGACATGGTACAAAACTGGAGACCTGAACCCACCTCTCACAAATGTGTCTGTCATGATGAAGCTACTGAATCAAATTCCCCACTTCCTTTCTCAACAGAAAAGGTACCCCCAAACTCCCCACCTTTTCAAAATTAAAACTAAACTAACCTGGTGTTTCTTCAGAAGGCCCGTGTTTCAAATATGTTTCCACATCTTCTCTTCCATTTTGATTCAGTCTAAAATCCTTCAAACAGGTGTGTCTTACTGACCTTTTCACTTTGTTCATTTGTATCAGAGTACACACATAGTGAAATCACATCAATAGTCATACAGAGAAAAACATTTTCTTCTATGATGGGAAATTCTCCTTTGAATCTAGTTTTACTTTATACATGCTAAAATTTTGGACAAGCTAATGAATAAAAAGCTTGTATAACTGTTCAACCACTCATACAGAATAAGAATTGCCAATACACACAGTATCCCATTGTTTAGCACTAATTCTGAAAATCGTTCCAGAAATAATGTTTTTAGGACTCTCCCTCTGAGACAGGGCCAAAAATGTCTTGTACATCTTTCAATGTATAGCTAAATGCCTAGAGCTATATCAAGATCATCTTTTTTAGGACAAAGCATTTTACTTTTATAACTTTCTCCTTCCCTGGTAGGAGGGAGAAACTGGGAGAAAGGGGTAGGGCATCCAGTGGGGTGGGACCCAAGACCCGTTTTGAAATGTAGGAGAGTTGGATACTCCCAAAATTCCAACAAGATTACACACACAAAGAACTCTCATCTGGTAAATATTACATTCTGTTTTTGTCTTCGCTTTAGTTTTTACACAACTTGACAGTTTGTGGTATTGTGCCACATTTCAGAGCTAAGGTTTACAAACATCTGGCTCGTGGGCAGCATTCCATTCCCCATAGCCCCAGTGTCTCTGGGATAAAGTGTTTGCAACATACCAACCGAGGTGGAAAACAAGAGTTTTCCTAGAGAACAATGGGAGTTAGCGAGGCATCGAGCTTCACAGGATTCATCTGAAGGAGTTTAGGCCTCACACAATTAACCCACTTACTGCCATCAGATGAACTCTGGAGAGATACAGATCCTTGGACCCTCTCTAGCTGAGTGGCTGGTTGGTTGGATCCCCTCAAGTCCCCGGTGAAATGCAAACTTCCCCAACAGAGTGTCGTAAAAATGAAATAATATAAACTCTCAGTCATTTCAATGGAATAATTTAAATCCCCATTCCACTCTGGACTCTGTCCATCTAAAAATAAGAAAATGTTTTCCATTTCTTATAGTTTTCATGGAGAAATGTGTAAACCAGACCATTCATATTAGTTAAAACATGTGGAATCATGCCTGGAACTTAGTAAGAGCTACTTAAAATTTTACTTTCATAATTATTATTATCTCCATATTGCTCATCAATATACTATATCCAGGGAAGCTCACCAAGTGCTGGATGCATGTATGTCACTATCATTCTGAACTACATTATGATGTGAGACTACAATGCACCAATAAAAATATATAAGAAAGCAAATATATACATATATATATATACTATATATATATACTATATAGCTCTGTATTTATACTGTATAGAGCTGAAAGTATTTTTAAATGATCAGGTTATGATGTCAAACAACACTAATTGATATGCCATATTTCTCTTTTTGTTTTCTATTCTTCCCTTCTTGTCTGAATGTTGTGATAGGATATTAGTTTATTTTACAAGGCAAGAATACTAATGGTATTTTAACTCTCTTTTATGAAAATGTCCACACTGAAGACTGTTGTCTTGGATTGCTTCCTAACATCTCTTGTTCGTAAGGAACACATACCTGCTTTCTACATCACACAAAACATCCCCACAGGGTTGCCATCTCTCGCTGAGGAAGATGTCTTGCCACGTGTTCAGAACTCTTGAAGTTGTTAATCTGGGGCAGGGGATGCAGAGAGGCCATGGGTTTTTGAGGAGGGTTTCTTTATTTCCTGCAACTGTTTGCAAACTCTTGTGTGTGTATGAAAATGTGCTTTTCTAAGGAGAAGGCCAATACTTTCAATTAGATCTTCAAAGCTAATCATAAAACATAAAAGTACCTACTTATGTCAAAGGCAGTAAAGACAGCAGAGGAGGGGAGAATTCTATGTGGAACAGGGAAGGAAGCAGATGCTCTTGTCTTGCCCTTTTCTCAACTCAATATTGGCCTTTATCTTCTCCAATTGCGATCTTTCTCTACTGCCCTATGAAAACTTCATTTTAGAATCCTAATTCCCTCTGAAAAGACATATAACAGAAAATATCTATAAAAGATTGTCGGGGGCATCCATCGGTCTCTCCGGGCCAGCCAGAGAGAGAGAGAGACGCGAAGCTGATGGGGGAACAGACACCGGATGGTTGAATAATCATACCTCCAACCGGGAGCCTAGTCTTGCAAGAACTCGTTTATTAGAAAGCCACATCTCTCTTTTATAGTAGAGGCAACATAGGAAGTTCGCAATGAGTAGGGTGTGGTACCATGCTCTCCTGGGATCTATCATAGGTAGAGGCGCCTGTCATCTGTGAGTACGGAAGGAGGTAACTACCTATCACAGCCCTCTTGAGGCTACCTCCGGGACTACCTGCGGGACCTCCCCCTGAGGAATTCGCCAGCGCCATCTTTGCCATTAATATGCTGAATTACTGCCACGTGGGAGAGGCCCGGTACTCTAGAGCAGGCCTCTGCTAGTTCACCGGGCCCTTTCATGGCACCGAGTAAAGGGCCCTGCAAAAGATTTTGTTTGTTTGTTTGTTTTTGGAGGCTGCATTCTTCAACTAATGAGAAAAAGCAGGGACCTGCCATCAGTGGGTGAGTGCTGGCTCGTATGGCTTGGGCACAACTAGCCTGTCCTAGAATTCCTTGCATCTTTCCAGGCACAGTATACAGTAAAAGATCAGAGACGTGAGCTTTGCAGTAAGGTAAAAAGGCCAAATAACTCCTTATGGAATTCAGCTCAAGGATTGAAGACTTCCTAACTTGTCCTATGGACCTCAACATCAAGAACCAAAAGTTGCAAATTTAATAGGTCATTTTGTATCAAAAGGTCAATTATGAAGCACCTAGAATTTTTCAATTAAAAGAATATACTCTCTGGTTCTGGTATGGCCCAGATAGTGTTGACTTTTTTGTGTGTGTATTGTGGGTTTTGATTCCTCTTCACCCCAGAAATTGGTTTTATTTGATGTACCTGAGTCTTAAGTTTCTCAATAAAGAAAAAAATCTCCATTAAAAAAAAATCTCACTCTCCAACTTGATGAAATAGGAACCTTGGGCAGGTTACATAACATACTAAAGCCCGATTGTCCTTATTTATAAAATGGACATGTATTCTAGTACTGTCCTCATAGGATGACTATCAAGATTAAATAGGAAAACATTTAAACAAGGGCATGGCCTCATGTCTGGTACACACAAGGAACTGAATAAATTTTACCCATAACTCATTTTCTCACTGAATCCTCATAACAACTTATGGGTTAAGTTGTAGCTTTCCAACTTTGAAGATGGGGAGATCGACATTAGGAGGAGGGAAGAACATGACTGCAGCCACTTGGCCAACAAGTGACAGAACTGTTCCCTTTCCATTACAAAGGAAGTTTCCCCAATGTACTGTTCACATCATTGATGTAAGAGGAAGCTAATTTGGAGCATATGTAGGAATAATGATTATTCATTGATTCTAATACATATAGAAAAACAACTGCTTCAATTTCATTGTTCATATATTTAGGATGAAACTAAGTTTAAAAATTGAATTGATTTAAGAATACCATCAAATCAATAATAATGTAGATGAGACAGTGAAATGCCTAAATCATTGATGTGATTTACAGAAGCTGAGGAAGATAGAACTATCTCCTCATTAATGTAGAGCAGGAAAGTATTAAAGGGAGAAGGTATATGTTGAGGTTCAGAAAAGGATCTGCTATATAATATAATATAATATATACATATGATATATACAGATGTGATAATTTTTTTCTTTTTTGGGAGGATACTGGGACTTGAACCCAGGCATGTTGTACCTCTGAGCTATTTCCCCAGTCCTTTTTATTTTTTATTTTAAAACAGGGTCTCAGTTGCTGAGAGCCTCCCTAAGTTGCTGAGGCTGGTCCCGAAACTACAGTCCTCCTGTCTCAGCCTCCCAAGTACTGGGATTATAGGCATACCGCCACCACGTCCAGCTGATACATTCTAATAAATAAATAAAGAAATAAATAAACATATATAATTTATATTGAATTAAATAAAACTTGATAACACATCCTTGTTATAGCTGTTAGAGATCTGATTATGGCATTTCATGTAATTCAAGCAATCAGTTCCTTCTAGAGAATGTTGGTCCCCAAAGAACTAATACCCCCAGTAAGAAAACCACTTAGTGATTATGATGACCAGAAAATGATCCGATGAGGCTCAGCCCTAGTGGGCATGCTGGAGACACAAATGGAGACCATAGAGAATGAAAAGGAATGATATGCCCTATTTTAATCACAATGTTACCCTTAATAAATCCTTCACATCCCCATAAAGTGGCCTCTGGCACCAGTTTCAATGCTACGAAACACTAACAAAAAGAAAAAAAAAAACAAAAAAGAAGGATCCTGTTGCTCCTTCTCTCTCTTTTCTTTTCTTTTCTTTTCTTTTGGTACTGGGGATTGAACCCAGGGGAATTCTATCTCTGAGCTACACCCCCAGCCCTATTTTATTTTTTTATTTTGAAACTTAGGTCCCACTAAGTTTCTGAGGGCCTTGATAAGTTGCTGCGTCTTCCGGAAGCTGTCCTCAAACCTGTGATCTTCCTGTCTCAGCCTCTGAAGTACTGGGATGACAGGTGTGCACCATCATGCCTGGCTCTGCCTTCTTATAAAACATCCTCTGCTATCTTCTTCCAGTGTTCTGTCATGCAATCTTAAGCTCTGGTGTTGGAGAAACAAAACAGTCCAGCTGTTGATTTTTCCTACCTCACCTGCCTTCTTTTCTCATTACCCCTACTACCTACACTTTTCAGAACTATCTACACTTTCCAGAGAGGAATGAGGGGGAAGGTCCTTATAGGGAAGCTCAGTTAAGCTAGTGATGACCCGGGGAAAACAATGCCATAAATAGAGAGATCTTATAAAACAGAAAGAAAGCAAGTTCAGGGTCAGATTGTAATAGGTTCAAATATCATCTCTGCATCTCCAGACTGTGTCACTTGAACTGGTGGTTTAACTTTTTCTGAACTTAAATGTCTTAATTTGAAAACTGAGGATGCCAGCTGGGCATGGTGGTGCATACCTGTAATCCCAGTACTTAGGAGGCTGAGACAGTAGGAACGCAGGTTCGAGGACAGCCCCAATAATTTAGCAAGACTCTCATTAACCTAGCAAGATCCTATTTCAAAACAAAAAATAAAAGGGCTGGAGGTGTAGCTCGGAGGCAGAATGCCCCTGGGTTAAATTCCCACTACTACAAAATAAATAATAAAGATACCACCAAATATCCTAATGTTGTCATGAAGACCAAATAAACACCAGGTGGTTAAAGAACCTACTAGAACATAATAGTACTGAACACGATTTAAGCTATTTATCTTTCTCTCTGTTGTCATTTCAATGTCTTCTACCATAAGAGCTGTTATCCTGTCTCCATTTCATGGCAACATATAGGAAGATTCTAATCTAATTCCAAATGTTTCCCTCCTACAGCAGGCATTTTAGGAGGTATTTTCCAAACCACTGTCTTTAAAAATTTCCTCTCTGAGAACTGTCAACACAGGCCTGTGCCACATTAGCCAAGATTTGCCCTCATGCAAGAGCAAAGTCTGTCACATCCAGGGAGATGAGCTTTTCCACCAAGGATGCCAAAGGACGCTGTATCTACCATAAAACTCATCCATCCTTAGGAAAGTCATGGCCAGTTGGAACACTTTTATTTTCATTTTTTGAGAATGAAATTTATCATTTCTTTCAACAATTCCCTTCCTTCTTTCCTCCTTGAACACGAATCTCTCTTTTGGCTTCTTTATATCACCAGAAAATTCCATGTGTCTAGTAAACAGTTTCTGAAATTTTAACATCCATTATTGTTCTCTTACTCACAGTAAGAGGTATGGTAATATTCTGAATCTAATATATTTAATACAGGGTTTGTAAAAATAAACCACTCCATCACCTTGGCTAAAGGCAGAGATGGTGTTCCAAGGTAGGAGATACCAGGAAACATGAGAAGGGTCTAGGATTTTTATCTCTATCTTTAATGACACCATTGTAATCCAAGCTACATTCATCTTTTGCTTTGATCATTAAAATGGCCACTTAAGCAATACTGTCACCTCTTTTTCTGGAACCTCTCTAGTCCATTTTCTAAGGTGCAGGAGAGTACTTCTTTCAAACACAGATGAAACACCATGCCCCAACCTGTTTAAAATCCTTCAGTGAATTCCCATTACCAAGTGGATCAAGACAAAAACGTTTTAACATTACTTGAAAGACCTTTATAGCTCTTCTTTATTCTTCACTAGCCTATCACCCCTTACCTCCACCCATATATTTTCCCCTCTGTCTCACATGTTCCTGGTCTGTTACTCAGCTAATGCTTACAGATGATGGAGAACACAGAGCTGAGGCTCAAGTTCGGGACAGGTACTTTTGTGATTACGTTCTCATACTCCTTTCTCATATTCATTTTCTATATAGTATATAGTGTTTACCTTAGTTTGCATTTACTGTCTATAATTATTTTAGTTATAATTGTTGGTAGTTATTTTATTAATCTCTCTTGTTAGACTAAAAGCAAGAGCCTTAACACAGTTGCACAGCACTGAATCTTCCTGGGCCTGAACAGGCTCTGGGAGATAGGAGTAATGCTAATAACAGCCATTGCTAATCAGTGCCAAGCACTTTAGATGCCAACTCTTACTGTCCCCAACAACCCACAAAGAAAGTATTACTATTCTCTTTTTACTAATGGGGAAACTGAGTCACACAGAGGTGAAGTAAGCTGCTGCGAATTTCCATAGCTAATAAGTGAGATAGCCACATTTTGAATCAAGGTAATTTGGGTTCTGAGTCTGTGACCTTAATAACCTTTGCATCAATCCGCTTCTGGAGTAGCAACAGGTGCTTAAGTCATAGTAGGTACCCAATAAATATTTGTTAATTCAATAATGAATAGTGACTGGGCTGTTGCTAAAGTGACTCACCAGGAGACTTAAGGCCCTAGAATTTGCTCAGGATTGGAGAGAAAGTCACTGAAATGGCAGCTCCAGTGGTGCATACGATCAGGATCATCTGGCAGACCGACACGGCACTGAATACCAAAGCAGCCCCCATGAGCTTGCCTGGTATACTGGAAGCTGTCCCGGCTGGCTGGCTTGCTGTTTGGAAGTGCTAGCTGGCAACACATACCTGTTCCTGACTAAGCAAGAGTGAGTTTAAATATAGATGAGGGCTTTAAAAATGCTGCTGTTGAGGTGGTAACAGGTGACGGTATATATATTTTTTGTAGGTAAGCACATTACAAAGCCTTTGAAAGTTGAGCCTGAGCCATGACTATCCTTGAGTGTTTATCCCCAAGAGCTTTTAATGTGATGCTGGGGACCACTGTCATTTACTGAAGGATTTGTCTATTTGCTATGAATGTCAAGAGACTGAGAACTTGTCTATTTACCATGAATGTCAAGAGACTGACATTCATAAAGATGAACAAATACCTTTTACCTACAGAGGCTGTGCCTTCAAGGAGGTCATGTGGGGCTGATGGCAAGTGAACAGCACAGAGGAAATTCTAGGGGGATTCTTTTGTCCCTGGAGAACAAGGAAAATGGCAAAATAGGGATTTCACTGACCTCCTAAAAGGATTTAACATTTGGAGAGTTACTTGCTCAACACTTAGTCAACAATATGGACAGGGAACATTTACACAGACCAGAGCCGAGCACAGGTCATCAAGAGGGATAAACAAGGAGAAGATGGGGGCCCTGTCCTTGGAGAGCTGACACTTTAGTTTGGAAGGTCACATGCTCACTATCTGAGCAATGCTTCCAAAGCAACTAACACACCAGGGCAAATGAGGAGTGTAGGAACCGAATGGGGCTGTGTTAAAAAGGAGAGTGAGCAAATTTTACTGGCACCAATTTTGACATTCACTGGCCACTGTGTGGGCCATGTTAGAGACTGGAGATAGAAACACAAATATGATTCTTCTAGTCCTTAGAAAGTTTAAAAATCGGGTGCAGAGAAAGTCTTGCAATTACAGATGTGATGAGTGCTAAGAGATAGGTAAGTTAGGTGCTAGAAGTCCAGAGAGGAAGGACTCACTGGCGTGAGCCATTCACAGAAGCCTTCCAGAGCTGAAGCTCAGAGCGCAGAGAGTTGGCAAGGTGCTGGTGGTAGAGATGAAAAGCACAGGTGTATATCAGGTCACACAATTTGAGCCCTATCTGGCTCCAAATATCCCTTAAAATTCCACTATACTCTGTAGTCTTCCAAGTTATGAAATCTATATTGAACATTTGCTCTATGTAGATGCTATGTTTTAGACTTGGCTCCTGTGCTTTAAATGTAGCAACCCTGACAGTTATTTAGATAATAACTTTAAAAGTTGACCCAATATAGAAATTTTAATTGGTTTGATGTTTGTTGTGGAAGCCTAAAATGTGGCCTAAACATGCATTAACATTTGGTGAATAAATTGAATGAACAAATGAATGAGTGTACACTTCCATGAGGAGATGATAGGAATGTAGACAGACCAGAGTAGAATTATGAAGGACCTGGAAAACATAGTCTGGAAGCTGGGTGTGGTGGCACATGCCTGCAATCCCAGTACTCGGGGAAGCTGAGACAGGAGGACTGCAGTTCAAGAACAGCCTTGGAAACTCAGCGAAGCCCTCAGTAATTTAGTGAGACCTGAATTCAAAATAAAAAATATAAATATAATAGGGCGGAGGGATGTAGCTCTGAGGTAGAATGCTCCTGGGTTCAATCTCATACACATACAGAGAGAGAGAGAGAGAGAGAGAGAGAGAGTCTGGAATAGTTTGGAAGACAAAGAGGGTCGTGAAACGACAACTGGAAATCAAGAATAGCAAATACAAAAGCGAGGAGTAAATGACTCCGTTAGGAATGGTGCTCTCACAGCTTCAACTGGTGATGGACATATCAGTACCACTGTCATACCCAGTGGGGTTTATTGAGCCCTTGCTATGCACCAGGCCTCACATTATGCCATTTGGTACGGCAGGACAGGCGACATTTTCCCATTGAATAGTTGATAAAGCAGCCTAAGAAATGTTGCAACTTGGCATAGTAAAAATTGGATATCAGATTGAAATCCAGATCCCTGGAACTAGAGAGCCATATTCTTTTTAGTATACTCCTTTCCAGTGAGCTACTAATGATATGCATTGGCTCCCTTTTCTAAAAGTTTACAATATATGTGAGGTCCTAGTCCTAGAATCTACCCACCCTTCCATGCACTAAAATTTAATTTGGTATTGACTGTCATCTGTCCATTTTCTGTGAAATTAATGCACTGGGCCTTGATCATAACATTCTAAGTAGTCAAAATAAAATCTTTCACTCATTCCTAATTATTAATTATGTACTAGGTCATTTTCTAAGTTCAAAAGTTACTAATGAGATCAAGTTTCTGCCTTCAGGAATCTTATATTCTAGAGAAGGATGAGCAAAGAAACAGGTAAACAAGTAACATAAACAAGAATTTCAGATTGTGATATACCTCTGCAGAGAAGGAAGCTATGCCATGGGATAGCCCTGGACTGTGAGGAAGGAGAGGCTGTTAGAGGGGACCAAGGAAGACCCTGTATCCTGGGCAGTGGCCTGAGTGGAGAGATGAACCAGGAGTGGGTAAGCATGTCCGGGGGAACTGTGTTTCTCAAGAGGAAAGCAGGTGCTCAGGACCTGAGTTGGTAATAAGCTTAGTGAGTTTAATAAACAGTCACCGAGATGGACTTGATCCTTATGGGTGGGAAAAGGAGGAGGAGGAGTTGTTGAGAGCAGTGGCCAGGTAGTCACAGTACAATCCAAATATGATCTTATAGTAGACCATGGTAAGAACTATATTTTGGCTCCGTAGGAATCCATTAGAGACTTGCATGCAAGAAGAGAATCTTTGAATTTCTTTGGGGAATAGAATTTAGAGGATATAGTAGAAACAAGTAGACCAGTGAAGTGGCTATTGCTTCCATCCAGGAGCAAGGTAATAGTGTCATCGTGTAAAATGGGAGAGGAGGAGAGAGGGAGAACTTGTAAAATCTTGGAACATAGTTTATGGGACTTGCTGATGGAGCCACTGTGTGGTCAGAAGAGAAGAATCAAGGATGACACTTAGGTTTTTTTATCTGAGGCAACCACATGAACTAATAAGTGCTATTTCCTAAAATGGGGGAGATAGAAGATGCACAGGTTGTATATGGGGGGATTGATTTCTGTTTAATTCCTAATGCATATGAGGTGATGTACATTAGATACAAAAGTAGAGATGTCATACAAATGACAGAATAATGTATGCCGAAGGAAAGCTGTGGCTGGAGATGATAATGAAGACATCATCACCATGTTGAAATTTACAGCCTTGGGTTCAGAAAAGATTACCAAGGGAGTGTGCGATTTAAAAAGAGAACTGAACACTAAACCTAGATATGAAAAATCAGCTGGAGGCCCAGCTGAGAAAGAAGGACTTGTATAGATAAAAGAAAGACCAGGGGTATGTGGGATATGGAAATCTGGTGAAGAAAGTGATTCAAAAAGAAGATGGTAGTGGTTGCCAATTGATATGAAATATAACAGAAAGTCCAAATAAAATGAGATAATTTGCCATCATATACAACATACCTACATACCTATACCTGCATGCCTACATAGGTATATAGGTATGCAGATTTTAGCCTGCATAAGGATCCCTTCCTGGATTTCAGCCCCTGAATCCAGTCATAGCAGATTGGACCAACAGATGGTGTTCCTTCCCACCTCTGGCACTTCAAATCTGCTGTGTTCCTCTACCTGGAACACTTCTCTGATCATGTCTCCTTCCCTCTAGCCCTCTCCCTTAAACCTAATATTTTTCTTCTTATTCCTTTAAGCCTCTATTTAAACAGCTTTGCTTCTACCTGGAAGTCATTCCTGACTTCCAAAACTTCTCTACTTCTCACTAATAATGGCAGAAGTAGAACTAAATCTTTTGCTGGATGATTAATCCTCCTGTCCTGTGTCCCCTGCAGTGATGTAAGTTCTGGGTAGACAGGACCATGTCTGGCTTGTTTGTCATTATCTCGAGTGGCCAGCACAGTGTCTGATACACAGGAGATAATTCCTCTGTGTCGAATGAATGAATGAGGCCTTGCTGATGCCTTTCTTGCTCTCTTGAGAACTGGATTGTGGACCCAGAATCACCTCACATGGCTCCTCTGCAGCAGTCAGTCATCATTGGATGTGGACCATGGCAACTTCCCACTCATAGTCCTGACTCTTCATCTGCCTAGCCTTACCCTTTGCCTCCCATGCCCAAGTCTATCACCTCAATGGATCTAGACTGCAGCTTCTACTCCTATGTTTTGTTTTTGGAACACTCTCTCATCATCTTCCCCTTCATTGGTGACAACATTAAGACTTTTCAGTTGCATAGCAATGCTGCCATGTCCATGAAGGGCCATACTGATCACCCAGAGAAGTTCCTAATATCAACTGCTGAAATCCAAGGAGGAAGAGGTGGCAGCTGGTCTTATGAGCGGTGGATCTCAGCCTTTTTCTCTTGCCATGACACCCGTGATGTTCACACTCATAACATATTCCCAAAGGTTATCCATGTTTTGACGCTCCCCCCCAAAGTCTCCCACTCTCTAAAATAAGAGTACCAAGAAATAAAAACATTTAAATAGGCACAAAAGGTCATAAATATAGTATACTGAAGGTTATGAAGAGCCCATAAACTAGAAACAACTCTACCTTTTTCTCTTCTATTCAAGAAAATATTAGATTACGCATAAAGGAAAATCTTGGAAAACTTACATTAGCCATGAATTGGCTATAATCAACATAAAAATATGTACAATAAACATAGGAAATCTTGGTTTCATCATGATAAAAAGAAATAGGTACTTTTACTCCATTAATAATAAGATTCCTATTTTGATAATTACGTTATTATATTTTTCATGAACATTAATTTTTAAGGATATCAAATGATGCAGTAGAAAGTACTTCTAAGAGTGAATAATGCACCGGGTATGGTGGCGCACGCTTGTAATCCCAGTACTTTGGGAGGCAGAGACCGGAGGATCCGGGTTCGTGGCCAGCCTCAGCTCTCTCTCTCTCTCGCTCTCTCTCTCTCTCGCTCTCTCTCTCTCTCTCTCTCCCTGTCTCTCTCTCTCTCTACCTAGTGAGGCCTTCTGCAACTTCGTGAGACCCAGTTTCAAAATAAAGTATAAAAAAAATAGGGCTGGGGGTGTAACGCGGAGGTAGAACACCCCTGGATTCAATCCCTGGTACCGCAAAAAAAAAAAAGAGTGAATAATTTAGTTCTGGTTTTAATAAATAAACAAAAACAATGATTTCTTATGTCCTTGAATGGTGCCCTGTTACTTTTCAAGAATTTTCAACAAAATTTCACCAGGCGAGTTTTGCATGGTGATACTAGTTTAGTGGTTGAAGATCAGAGGTTTGCAATTTAAGTAACACCGAGGGAAGGCCAAGAGCAACTTCTCCTTTGATGCCCTAAACAGTGATTCTCAAAGAGCGGTCCCCTTACCTGCAGCAATTGTAGCACATTGAAGCAAACCAGAAATGCAGATGATCAGGCCCCATCCCAGGAATACTGAATCAGCAACTCTGGGGTAGAAGGTAGCAATTTGTGTTTTATCAAGTCTTCTAGGTAATTTTGATGCCCTCTACAATTTGAGATCCACTACTCTAGAATATCAACACATTTGCTCACTGAGGAAAGAATGATTTATAGGACTTTAAAATAAGTTGGTAAAATGCAGGACCTGTGATTTCCAATTTGCCAAGACACTGAAGAAAACGTAGCTATCCCAGTGAAAATAGCAGTCAAGGGAGAGAGTTATGCATAAATGGGTTGCAAGACTTTCCTTCTGAAATCAAGGGTGCAGGATTGAAGCACATCCAAAGTCAAATTCTAAAATGTGAAATATAATAGAGGAAAGTTGGCTTCTACAAATAGTGTAACTAAATCTATTCAAAACAAAGCTCTGATAATTGGCAGCTGGCACTGAAGTCAACAGAGGATGCCTGCCGAGAGATTCCCACCAACCAATGTCCTAGTTAAAAATTACATATAATAGGCTCATATATAAACTTGTTATTGAGAGGCGTGAGAACACCAAGTAGGGCATAGTTCCTGGATCCTCCCCCAAGAAAGTTGGGCAGTTCTGAAGAGCTGAGTTAGTTTCCCAAGAGATTAGGATGTAGGGAGAAATTCCCCAGTTTTAACCTGTAGCTTATCCCTTCTACATGATAGCTGGTAGCTCAGGATGAAGACAGATCCTGCATTGGATATGGGATCATCCAAAAGGAACCAATGGCATGACACCTCCCTCCCCTCCCTGGTCCTGAAAGAACTTCTACACAAACGGGGAGATCAGGTCAATATTTTCAAGCCTTACAAGGGCAAACCACCTGAATTCATTAGGGTACTGTGGTAGCATGTAACAGAAGCTAATTACTGGCTAACATAAGGAAAAAAGAAGTAAAGAAAGTAAGAAAGAAAGAAAAAAAGAGAGAAGAAAAGAAAATTTATTATGAAATTATAGAAGTGTCTTATCAAAGGCAGAAATTGATCGGTTCTCAGTGTACAGTTAGAACTAGGAAATTGAAAGTAGCTCTCTATTTTTCACATCCTCTCAACTCCATCTCTGTAGGCTTGTTTTATTCTCCACTTTCTCTGCATCTCTGGAATAGAGGGCCACATTTTGGTACCCCCCCCAAATATAAGTCCAATAGGTTGACATTCAACATGTAGCCTCATGTGGTCAAATAACCTGACTCTATTCTCTCTTGGTCCTCATTACTGATTTCTAAGAAAGAAAATTTTCCTGACCCTGTTTATGCCATGTCCAGCCTTGGTCCAATCTGCTATGACTGGTAAGGGTAGAATCACCAGTTACAGAAATGGCTATGGGTACCATATCCATGGAGAGGGGAGAGAACAGGTAGTTCACAAAGTAATATGGGAGTAAATGGTTCTGTGGTAGGAAAGATACCTCACAGTGACTACTACCCTATCAGAAAAGTGTGTCATTAAAGATAAACCAACTGGCTGTCTCTGTCTAGAGAATTATCAGGGAAGGGTGGTTCATGAGGCCAGTCTAGAGAAGCTGCATGAAAGAGGTTAGGAACATCTCTTATAGCAATAGTTCTCAGTATAATGGGATACTGAAATGAAGTAAGAGGAAATAAATATCCACTCATGAAAGCCTAAAATCTTCGGTCTAACTCAACTACTTAACTAGTAGGATCATACCAAATCTACGTGGTAAAATAAAAAATCTTTAGAAAGTACTGTTATGCAACTCAAGAAAACACAAACCATTATTTTCATTTGTTTGAGCATTAAAGCCAGAACTACACGATTCGTTGCCAGCAGTATTTTTGACTAGAGTTTTCGATATCCCTAAAAATTAAAGTTCTTGACAAATATATAAGAGTAGCTATTAAAATAAAGATGTTCTTATTGAGGAAACAAAGAGCTTTTTTTTCTATCATGATAAAACCACAATTTTTGTTAGGTTGTGGGATTCAATGTCAACAAAATTGAAAGCCAATAATATGAACTATCTTGGATAGATAACTAAGATTTGCCTGAAATTTTCTACTGCTATCTGAAAGAGGAAAAATTGTGATTATATTTTTCTTGGGACAAGAAGTATCCATATAAATGTTTTAAATCTTGCATATCTCATTAAGCAATGAGTCATGCCTATTAGTGACCTGTTGTTGAAAATATATTTTAAAGTATGAATGTAGAATTCACATTCCTTTAAAATCTCATAAAGATAAGTATTTTTCATAATATATTTTCCTAATTATGCACATCTTTAGTAATTCTAATTTTCCCTCTGGTAACCCTTTTAGTTTGCTCTATGACTTTATGCATATAAATACATGGAATATATAAAGACATTTAAATCACTTTGCTATGTGCCATAACCAATCATTTCCACAAACCATCTTAAAAAAATGGTATCTTGAAATCATATTGGGAACTAATCCCCCCTTTTCAATGTTAGGTGAAAATAAAAAGCAATTCTTGGCCTGTAAACATATAGAAGTTCCTCTATCCCCCAACATAGCTCCCTTTGACTCTATAACAGGCCCAAAGATTACTGACTATAAATCAAACTATATATCGATTGTGTTAAGGTGAGTTAAAGTATCTGTATTGGATGGCAAATTAAACCATTTTATGTCAATATCATCTTAGTCTCAATGACTTTTTTAGCTTGGACGGGCATCCCAATGCAGGAAATCGACAAAGAACCCTGGAAGCTAGAATTTGGAGACCTCATAGAAGGTAAAAGAACATAGAGTAGAGAATTGAGGAACATGTCTACTCAACTACTTTCAAAAATTTGAGGGCTCATTCTGCTATGCATTTGCTCATCAAACAGCTTTATCCCACAATTACTAGTTGAGCATGACTACACCTGTAACACTACTGCAATCAGTGGAAGAAGAGAAACAAACTCAGTTTAGTGGCTGAGAGTAATACACATTTCCTAGCTTAACCCGGCTAGGCTAAGTTGCCTCTTGTTCTAGGGACTTTTATGCTGTAAATCAAACAAAAGGCACACTTTTAGGAGGGCCTCATTTATATCAAGGATGCTCTGAATTTTTAGGAGCCCATCAATTAAATGTTTGGCACTCAGGTGCTGGTTTATTTTGGATCTGGGGCTTGATGCAGTGGTTTTTGTTTAGAGAACTCATCTTGGATCCCAGCTGTTGGGATCAAATCCACAGGGATAAAGGCAGTCAAAGCCCCCCTTCTCATTCTGATTGAAGACAGTGTTGTGAGCATGGTGGTGGGGTGGGGATGGGGGTGCAGATCGCGGAGGCTCAGCAAACTTAGCAGCAGCTTCCAATGTTCTTGTTTGTTGGTCAGAGAACTGTGACTCAGATTACCATGGTTTGGGAATTGAAATCCTGACATGAACAATTAAATTCGGTATTTATATTCCTAGCAATTTCATCTTGTCATTTGTGGTTTTCTTCAAATTACAAAACAATTAAATGAAGAATTTGGCAAAGAAATTGAACCAGATGCAAGTTCCTTGTTCCCCCTTCCCCCTATTCCCTTTTAATGGCAGGAAAAAGAATGTAATTTAAGTCTTCCCAGCTCTTCAGCTGTGGAACAGCTGAACAGGCATCTTGAAGGAGAAAGTGTCTCTTTCACTAAAGAGTGTGATGTACTGTTTTATCTGCAGTGTTGAAGAGCAAAGCCCTTGAAGTTCAGAATTCCCTAAGAGAAATGAAACACACACATACTCCAGCCACAGCATTTATTATCCTGACACTGCAATTTAGTAAACAAAAGACACAAAAAGTGTCATTCTGGTCTACCCTTTGATAGACACACATAGGAGGGGTGCTTTAAAAAATGCATTGAAGCTGAAAGCTAATTCTTAAACACGAATTAATCTCTAATATCTGAACTGGCCTAATATATGCTGAAATGATATTATCCTATCCATTTAGATGAATACTCAGAATTTTAATTTGCTTCTACAGCTGAGTAATGCATAAAATCAAATGCATTTTACATACCTCTCACATTTTCTTTATCCATTTCATCAGAGAGTTAGGAAACTTATTTTTGGTGGATTTAGATTTGCCACTTGCATAAAGTCATTATACCTCCTAAAAATTCTTGAGTTTGTGGCACTAGCAAGGTATCTGGTAACCAGGCCCAGTACACTCTTTATGGTACTTTGGAAGATGCACTTCATGTCATTTGGGAGCAGAACATCTCCAATCATATATTCAAGTGCAGGCAATTTAAATATATATACATATATATGTTTGTGTGTGTACATATGTATATATAAATATATATGTCTATTTGGGTTATATATACATCCATATATATACATCCATATGTGTGTGTATATATGTATATGCTCATATGTGTGTTCATATGTGTATGTACATATATACATATATGTACATATATACATATATATACACACACATACATATGTGTATACATATCACTCAAAAAAGGGTTGCAGAAAGGTAGGCTGTGTACTTCTAAAGGTTAAACTCTAAGTTTCACGTTACATTTTACTCTTAAAGAGGCCATGGTACCTCTGCATGTCAATTTTCTTTTTTTTTTTTTTGTGGTACTGGGGATTGAACCCAGGGGCATTCTACCTCCAAGCTACACCCCCAGCCCTATTTTTTTACTCTTTATTTTGAAACAGAGTCTTAGTTGCGGAGGGCCTCACTAAGTAGCCGAGGTGGCCATGAACCCCGATCCTCCGGTCTCAGCCTCCCAAGTAATGGGATTACAAGCCTGCACCACCACACCTGGCTCCTATTTTTTATTCTTTATTTTTGAAACAGAGTCTCACTAAGTTGTGGAGGGCCTTACTAAGTTGCTGAGGCTGGCCACGAACCTGCGATCCTCCTGTCTCAGTCTCCCAAGTACTGGGATTACAAGCATGCACCACCACGTCCAGCTGCATGTCAATTTTCTATGCTGAATTACACAGAGAAAGAACTTTTCCTGACCCATAACTTAGTATCAGGCAAAAGACTGTTAGGTGGAGGAAATGTTATTTGCTCGAGTGGTTCCATTTTTGTCACTCGTCTCCCCTCCTGGGCCACCACTTTACCGCTAAACACTCATACTGATTTGGAACAAAGAAAAGCAACCTTCCTGAATCATGCTGCTCCTCTGCATCTTCTTCTAAAGACTCAGTCAAGGTGGGGAAAGCACGGAGTTTGGAGTATTGGTACTACATACTGGCTGAGAAACTGACCTGCTCAGGGATCTAGGGGAAGTTGTTTTTTCTGACCAAGAAGTTCTCTTCTTCAAAAAAATGGAGAAATGCCATTGCTTTCATTATTGGGGTATTGTAAAATAATGTATGGAAAGTTCTAATGGAACTCATTGATTTATTAGTGTTCATGCCAACTGAGGTCCTTCACCTCTGATGGGTTTCTTAGTATTGGCTCTCCCCTCTTCTGTGTCCACCATACTTGTGTTCAGCACTTACATATTCACTGGAATTTGAATTGCTCTTTTTATATTTATATTTAATTTTGTTTTCCTATCCTAGAACAAATTACCCTTAATTTTTAAAGAAAAAAATGTAATTTTCCTACAAAATTAATATATGCTCCAAATTAAAATTGAGCAAATTCAGATAATTAAATAAAAGTTACCTATGGTCTCATATCTACATTTCAGTGATATCTTTTCAAGTTTTTGTTTGCTGTATATGATTATTTTACCTTAATAGCCATCACAGTTATGGCTCAAACAACATCTGGGTCTCAGACTAGAAAAATTCTAAGGTGAAACATTTACAGGGACAAGACATCTGCTAAGATATAACCATCAATGTGATGATACTGTGTATCTATAGGCCAACATAGGTGTCTCCTAAGAAGGGCTAAAAATGGCACTGAAAGACAACCACCATTTCACCTAGTGTCTGCCATTACTGGGTTGCAGAAACAGATGCGCCCTTGTACAAGGAGAGTCTTTCCCTGGGGTGTGAGGAAAGCAACCAACGTACGGGGACTGTCACCCCTTATAACTAAGTCAGCATTTCCATGGTCAAACTGGATATGTTTTTCTTGGCATGGCCAAGCTAAACTGTAGTCATTCACTGAGCAGACGTCCACCAAATTAGAAACATTGGGACAGGCAATTTCTCTGATGTTTTGGTTTCAACAGTACTGATCTGTAATTATTTCTCCAAACAAAAAGAAAGTGTTTGACAGAGACATTTAAAGACCTAAAACAACTTTCTTATAGGAAACACATGCTTCTCCTCCAAATTAAAACGTACCATTATGCTAATAGGAGGACACTCAGCTAGTGGAATTTGCTAGTGATTGGTTGGGGGTGGGGGTGGTGATCAGAAGGTAAGAGACAACTGACTTTTGTTAGCTGTCCTGAACAGATGCCAAGGCAGCCAAGTCCAACACACGTGTCCTTAAAATGACCCTATTATACACGCTGGGGAAGTATCTTTGGGCTTTTCACGGGACTGTACAAAGTTGAGCCTTGGAAAACACAGTGAAAATGAATTTCTGGTTTATATTAGTTCCTTCTCACCTAATCCCTGAATTGGATTACACAGCTCCACCTAGACTTGAAGGCAAATAGATTTGTGTACAGATATAGTAGTTCTTCTGTAACTTCAAGCTGTATCCGGGTATAAGTACATCAGTGTGAGCCCTTTCTCAAAAAGCAAACTTTGTCTTCTCTTTACCTTCACAACCCACCACAATCTCATCAATAAAAGAAATAAAATTACACAACCACACTAATGGACATTGTTCTTGGGGAGACTTGTGTTTGGGAGTAGACCACTTATAATGCACGGTAGTTGTCAGTGAAACATTTTAATGATTAGCAGCATCAAACTTGATGAGAACAACAAATTCCATAATGTGTCAGTACACCTCTAAATGACTGTACACTGCGGGGCGATGCTGTTCCAGGAAGGTGAGTAGCTGGCAATGCAGAGGAGAAAGCAGAGCAAGAAGAACTTTGCCAAAGTCACACTTCCTTG
>PVJS01000151.1:0-10000 GCA_004027185.1 Glis glis | reverse complement strand
TGCACAAACATGCTCAACCTTACTGAATGACAGAGGGAGAAATACACAGCCTTTTGGTGACATCAGAAGCCTTCAACTGCCCTATGCTCTCCCTCAAAAGAGTTCAGAATGTCTAGTTGGTTCTGTCCCTTCCCAGATCTGAGCTGGGAGAGAGGAATGCAGGAGTTTATTTTAAATTATATTTGGCTTTAAGAACCCGCTGTGTTTTCAGTTCTGAAAACGAACAAAGGAGAAGTGTGGCTGAAAAGAAAGAGAAAAGGCTGTTTCTTAATCATGCTACCATCTGTAGTTGTTTTGTTATTATTACCACTCACTCTACCTAGTTTACCATAAGACAAGATGTAATTTGCAGGTAGCCAACTTCACCCTGAGGGGAATTCCTATTCTAAAACAAGCTAATATTGATGTGGATCTAATTGATGTTCCAGTGAAGCTCAAAGAGTTTGGGATATAATATAAAGATATGAAACTATTTTGTTAAGGGTAGATGTAGTTGATAATATGCCAGAAGATTTAGAAATTTTGCTGACAACATATATTTTTTTAAATTAAAGTCAGTGCTTGTCTTTAGTCAGTGGCTAGTAAATAAAAGGGAGTTTCTGGTTTTTATTCTAAGTTCAAAGTCTGGACACTTCTCATTTCCTACCCAGAGTACAAGTTCCATTTACACTTTTGAAAACCAGTATTTTTGATTAGGGGAGGCAAAGTTTGGTTTTACAAAAAAAAAAAGACTTAAAAGTGGAAAGGCCAACCATTGTGCAATCAAATGGAATATTCTTTTTTGTACCATTATGAATGTCATGCCAGTTGCCACCTAGTTGTGAAATTACTTAGGTCGTGTTCTGGATTTTTCTTTAAAGAGGTGTGAAATGAACAGGGTCAGGCAATTGTTATTATCATTTCATTCAGGGAAAATTTTGAGGGAAAGGAAAGTAAGATTTTTGAGTAACTCCTTTCAAATCTACCTACCTTAAAAACAAACACGAAAGGAATTAAACAAGGTATTTTGTTTCCATTGCATTGAGTGAGTTGGGCTATCGCACCATCTAATGGGCGTTAAGAGCTTTCTCTTGAGTAATGTCTTCCAGAACAAGACCGGCACAGAAGAACTGGCCTTTGAGGCAGAAATCCGATGCTTCATCCTTTCACATTCTTTCAACAATGACGCTGAAATAACATGTAGAGACATTTCTCACCATAATTTAACAAGGGCACATTTTTAATTGTATAAAAAGCATCAGAGTAGTACCTGGAAACAGAATACCCTTCACACGCTAGGGCCTACATCATATCAAATGACAGTTGCTTATTTATGACCTCAATTTATTTTTCACTTTGCAATTACGTAAAAATAGCAATAACATGGAGAGTGAGATGATACGATTGATCCGCATGCTGAATTATTCATTTGATTTCAGTTGTTGACTTCACATCAGACATCTCCCAATGTACAGTGCATAAATCACGAGGAATCTTTTTGCCACAACCACTCAAAGAACCTATCTGATGCTTTTGTATCCATTTATGCATATGGCCTGGAATTCCTGGTATCCCCTTATCTAGGTCCAAAGTGATACCATACATCACATGCTGAAGGGCGGGGCTCCTGCAAATGGTCTCCAGGAAATGACATTCCCTTCTAAAGAAAGTCAGTTGAAAAGCTGATTGACCACAGGACGGAATGTCATTTTCCAGATTTACTATCTCATCATATTAATAACACCAAAATCTCAGAAAATGGCCCTGATATAGGGTGGTTATTTGGAATAGTTGAAATACTGATTCTAATCTGACCACAGATGCTGGAAAGATCCCCATTGTGGACCGGAATGAGACTGCTACCTTCTTGCAAATGCATCCTGTGAGTATAAAGGGTACTTGATTATGGAAGATTTCTCTCATTACCCAGAACAAGTTAGGGCCCCTGCTATCTGATCACACAGCACCTGTATTCCCTTCACAGCAGGCTCTACCATGATGCTTAATGTGAGTATTATTACTGGCTTAAGGTCATTTGTTTCCTAGACTAAGCATCTCTGGACCTCTACTTCCTAATCTCCTTGCCTAATTACCGGCACATAAAAGACACTTGATAAAAGTGTGTTTGCTTAAATATGTAAAAATGGTTCTCATTGCTTGGCTACAGCTCTTTTGGACACTAGAATTCTCTTCATAGATGAAAAGATGTTTTTTAATCTTTAAGCAAATATGTTTCTAAAATGCCAAGTCAAACAACATCATCTTACCCTTTTATCATTTTTTAAACTTCTCACACCTTACTGCTCTGACAAAAATATTACATTATACCAGGATAGAAACCACTATTTCCTAAGGAATTCTTCCCGCAAGAATATGGACTTCCATCTTTATTTTAAGTACTGGACTTTGGAATACACTGAGCAAATCTACTAGTTTAAGACAAAAGAGGTGTATTTTCATCGTCTAAAAATTGCCTATTTTACACCCAAATGCTGTGATGTGGTATGATGATGGTGATTTAAAACATTTTCTTTATATTTTTAAAATGAACTTAAAACTAAGGATTTCTAACTTTCGGGAGTAGAGAAGGAAAATTAATCATTAAAAGTTGTATTTCCAGACAAAGAATTATATTAGTAAAGTCAGCAATAATTAGGCAATGAACTTGGCAAAAAATTATATCATTTTATCTATTTGGGTAAACCTTTACCTATGAGTTTTTCCTATGTATCCATGGCAAAGTATCAGTTTTTAAGCCATTATCAATAGGGAGATGTCAATAAATCTCTATCAGTAGTGTTTGTTTTCTACCCAGGCACTTTGCACCTCTGAGCTATACCCCCAGCCCTATTTTACTTTGAAACAGTGTTTTGCTAAGTTGCTGATGGCCTTGATAAGTTGTTGAGGCTGGCCTCCAACCTGCAATCCTCCTCTCTCAACCTCCCAAGTACTGGGATTACAGGCATGCACCACCTTGCCTGGCTCTAGCATTAGTTTTAACAGTGAATTTTAATATTCTTGTTCACCCACTGCCTTCTCTGTACTATAGGGACCCAGCACACAGTAGGCACTCAATAATTATTTGTTTGAATGCTACATGAGTGCATATATATTTCCTCATCATAAAAGCTGAGTTCGGAGAGATTGAACTCCACTTAGAGGCAGCATGACTCAAAGTAGCTGTTGGACTGTCCCTTTGTCTTTGCGCTCCCTTGCAGATGCTTCAGACAGACCTATGGCATCAGAACTTCGCTGTGAGATGCAGCAAATCCTTGTTCCCTCAGCTTGTCCCACCTTGACTCCGGGTCAGCCACTGGCTTCAGTGCAGGGCCGCAGGAAGGGGAAGGCTGCCAAGGGTTCAGGGAGGCTGCTCTGTCCGCTGCCAAGCCTGGGACTCGTAGTGTGGAGGCATCTGCTGGGGTTATGGATTTGGGCTGAGCGATCCCTGCTGAAAACACTGTGCATAATTGTAACAATGACACCGCACGCCGTGGCCCTGGTCTTTCTACTCCCTGGGTCATGTTTCCAGCCACAGATGATTAGCAATAAACACTAATCAGTAAACTGGTCAGAAAAACAACGCCAGAGCCAAGGTCTGCCAAAGAGTGCGCTAATAGGATGCTGGGCTCTGATTTCAATTAGGCCTGGGCTTTTGTTTTTCAAGTTGGTACAGGGGGGAGGGGGCGGGGATTATAACAAAGAAAGCAACAGCAGTGAACTGATCCTTTGGCAGAACCTGCATTGTCAATCTTCCTCGTTTTCTATAGTTACCACGTCTTAGAGAGTTTGCGCCACATTATTTTTTCCACATGCATGTGTGTGATAGAGCTTGGATCTCCCAGAAGGTTCAAATTGTGGTCTTGCTTCCTCAGGCTTGGTGGCTTTCCATGTTGGTTTGTTGATTATATACATATCTGTAGCGTTGCCAGTCTAAAAATATACCTGGACCTAATGGGGAGCTTTCTGAGACACATCCCCCATCTTCCCCAGACATCAGGAGGAGAATGCGTCTTTTTAGGTTCCTATAGCCAGTGGGAAGGACTGCAGTGCCCATGCCTGGCCCTCTCTAAATGTCCTCTTTTTCTTTTTACACTTTTATTGGTGCATTATAATGATACATCACAATGAGGTATAGAGTATAGGAATAGGCAGGCACACGACACTTGGTGCATTTCCCTGCAGATCGCATCCTGCCCCCCCTTCCCCATACATGTCCTTGAGATTGGTATTTGGTATTGATCATGTCATATATGGACATAGCATCATTTAAACTGTTATATATATTTAAACTGTCCCTTATATCTCTATCCTCCTTCCTCCTCCCCTAAACCCCCTCCATGGCTCCATAGGAGTCTCTAATCCTTTATCTGAGGTCTCTTTTGTTATCCAATTTCTCTCTAGCTTCCACACATGAGAGAAAACATACAGCTATTTGTTTTCTGAGACCGGCTAATCTCACGTAGCATAATATTCTCTAGCTTCATCCATTTCCCGGCAAATGACATAATTTTGTCTTTATGGCTGAGTAAAATTCTACTGTGTGTATATACCATAGTTTTTTAATCCATTCATCAGATAAATGTCATCATATAGAGAGTGCTAAAATGAGTGACTTTAGCTCTTTGTTTTTTTAATCCTTTAGCCATAAAAAATAATATTATTTCCACTTACTCTCTCATCTCATAAACTTTACCCACAAAACCCACTATGTATAAACTTGAAATTGATCCATGTTTTGGCCATTTTTGTATTGTGAGACACATGGAACCCTACAACATCCTTGTTCACATTTCTTCCTGTGGGAGAAACATCATTGTATCATCATCCTTGTTACCATCTTTAACGCTGAGTTCTTACATTCCAGGAACTGGACTCAATACTCTGTATGTACCAGTTCATCCTCATCAAAGTTCTATCAGGTAGATATGATGACTTCCATTTTACAGATGAAGTAAACAAGGCTCACGGTGGCTAAATCACTTGTTCAATGTCAAACAGCATATGAAATGGAGAATTAAATGCCAGTGCAGGTTTTGATCCAGAGCTCACACTCTTAAACACTAAGACTGACTTAGAAGGTTAATAAACCATAGCATCTCAAAGGCAGGGTGTCCTTAAAGTTCATCTGCTCATAAGGTTCTTAGCCTAAGTGGCATATTAAATTCACAAGGGAAAGTTTTTCAAAGCCGGTGCCCTAGTTTCAATTGTTCCAGCATCTCAAGACTAGGGTCTGGGTATTAGTGTCCTATAACAGATGCTCAGAAAGAGAAGCATCCCAGGCCATGCCAGAGAATGATAAGAAATGGGGTTTAATAGGTAACAGAAGGGCAAAGTGAAAAAGGCTTAGAAAGTTTGGTAGAACAATAGAAAGGTAACAGAACAGTTTTAAGAACTCTTAGGTTCTTAAATCAGAGAGCGGGATTCAGGACTTTGAAATAAAGCCTGGGGCCAATCAAGCCATAGATCAACAGGAACATGCCTGCTATTGAACAAAAGTTTCCTTATGTGGGAATGAGAGAAGACACCTTGGAGAACCATGGGGTGACTCTGTGGGAAGGTATAAGAAAAGACTTATTGTAGGATCTGAGCTTTCATTATTGACTGAGTTAATTATTGGGTTAACAGGGTTTAGTCTATCTTAGGTGCTGCTGGAAAGTAGGCATTGTTCTATAACTGACTATCATAATAAACCGTATATACAAGGAAGAAAGACTGACTTCAGGCTAAATAAATAGCTTTAGGTTATAGCTAGCAGGTGGAGCAGAGATTTAACCCCGGATCTGACTGGGTCTAAACAAGACATTATGGGGACTCTTGAAGCCAGAGGCCTGTGGAGGAGGAGATGTCTACCCCGTATGTCACTAGAGGCACATGGTGAACTTCTAAAGGAATTCTTGAGTTTCATCCCCAGTAGGCCTGATTGAAGGGGTCACCCCAGGAACTGGACATCAGCACACGTTAAACGGGCCTCAGGTCCTTCTAATGTGCAACAGATTTGAGGAGATTTATTCAACAGTAAGAGAAAGAAGCTAAACTCTCTGGAGTTAACGATGGCAAGAAGTAGCCTGCTTGAGTCCCCAATGTAGAGTTGGAGAAAATTTATGCTATTTTGCAATTTGATGGATTCTCTTATGAGAAAGAATAAAAAACAAAAATTCAAACATGCAACCTCTTTCCCTCAAGATGTGCTAGCATCCCAAATCCCTGATCTCCTTTAGCATCATGGCAGCCAAGAATAGCTAGGAGGACAAACACAGACTTCCTTAATTTTGTTGTTAAATGGTGAAACAAATGAGCCGCCTCTAAGAGCTTGAATTTTTGTGAAGGGATGTGTTCAAACACAATGAGTCTTTTCTCTCTCTCCTATTCTCTGTGTCAAAACAGAAAGGTATTAGGCACTTTGCCTAATCCTTCCTTCCAAGTAACTAGGGATAAAAATGCACTGGGGGATCTGAATTTCATACTTAAGTGGCTTATGAGGGTAACAGAACTTCAGCGAGCAGTAGGAGACTTGTGGGAAACCAGACATAATTATAACAAAATCAAGTGAAGGTGGGAAGAGCTTCATTAAAATTGTTGAAGCTGCTCTCCCAAAATAGATATTTCTCAATTTGAACAATAATGCAGGGTGACAGCCACTAAGAAAGGACACCACAAAAACTCGTACAAGTTGTGAAACAATAAAAGGCATCAACTATTCAAGTAATTGGGAGGCTTGGACAGTTGGGTTAAACTTTAAATAGCAGGTGTGTCTCATAAGCAAAGATAGGAAGCAAGTACAGGGTGGGGGTGACTGCAGATGTCAGGCTGGACAGAAGGAAATGAAAATGAGCACGTCCCCATTCAGGGGATACATGTATGTCTCTTTTCTCAGGGGGAAAAGAAAAACCTTCCATGGAAATTGCCTGCCTATAAGCTTAAGTCTTTGGCTATAAAACTAGTCAACCAACATAAAACAGGTTTCTTGACACGTCAGACACTACCACTGATAGCACCTGAGATAGTTTTAGGGGATTCATGGATATATTTTAATTTTTAAGAGTTTTATATTTATTTGAATGTGCATTAGAAAAAATAAGGCACTCAGTAACACACCTGAGAAATAGTGTTGCTTAACACGGGAGTAGAATATTTAAATAAAATTGGCAAGAATATGACGAGAAAATTATGAAGGTGATGCAAGTTTGGGAGCCACTAGTATAGGAGCGAAAAAGACTAGGTGGTTTAAGCTCCTGTTCTTACTTGATGAGTTACTTTGGGCAAATCACTAATCTCTCTGGGATTTCACTTTCCTCATGTGTGGCATAAGTGGCCTGTTGTACTATTAGAGATGGACAGGATTGACAAGGCTGATCTTGACAAAGGAACTGCAATGATACTCTTATAGAACCAAGTATGTGAGGCCATATTGGTTGTTCTTTATGTAGCATTGCAGAGACATAATGTCAAATGAAAGTGGATTCACAAAAATTATTGGCCAGTTTGTGGTTACTTATCACTAAGCATCCAAAAGAATTTAATATTGACTCATGAGCATGGGGCAGAGTGGGAAGAGACAGAGCACGTCAGCCTTTTACATTCTGCCCTTTTCTTTCTTATCATGTACAATCTTCATGATGGAAGTCGATGATCACAGATAAATATATATTAGTCTGGGGAAGATTATTCTCCAAAGCAGGGTATTTTTAGCCAGTACAGTAGCTAAAGACATGGGCTATGGGAACCAAGATTTGGGCTTGGATCTCTGTTTCTCACTTAGTAACTGCAATGTGGTAGGGAACTACAATAACACTAGGAAGCTTCAGTTTCCCATCTGTAAGATATAACCCTGTGAACAGGGACTGTGTTTGTTTTGCTCCTCATATGTATTCTCAATGAATGAATGAATGGATGGATGAATGAATGAATGGCTATAGAGATAAAGTCAGGTAATGCCTGATACATATCTATCAATACATGTCAGTGGTGGTTGGTGTTAACATGGATATTTGTTTTGGTAACTTCTCACCCATTGGCTTCTAGAGCCAAGTATGGGTTAAGCTTAAGTCATCGCTGTGTCCCATGTCACCTCTGATCCTGGTGCTTGGCTCAGAGATGGTCTCATGACCCCAATGAGACTTTGACTAGCAATGAGAGCAATGAGACTTTGACTAGCAGTCCTGAAAGGAGAGCCCCATTTTGCCTTCTGACAAGTAATTCAGAGAGAATGTAGGATCTGAGACTACTGCCATTGTGAGCATTTAAAATCTGACAAAGGAGATGGCACCTAGGGACAGGCCACTGTGAAATAGCGATAGGGTCTTGGTCACATCGTTTGAGCCTTGGATCAAGCAGTAGGTAAAGTCAGATCTATCCCAGTTGACTGATTACATAAATTCTATCAAAAGCTTCTTGTTTATTTTATAAGTGCTTATAGCAATGTGAGTTATGTTAATTATAAGAAAAGGAGTCCCGATACAGCAATATTACTGCCATCATCATAAATAAAATAACAAAAATCACACTCGAGTGTCTGCAGTTCAACAACTTAATGTTTTTTAGTTTTTCTTAAGTAAAATTTGAGGGAGACAACTTCATGGTTCTTCCACTTTGGACAGAACACAGTCTTTCCTGGGTGGTTCATATTGGTTCCTTCCCCACATCCTGAGAGGCGGGGCTACTAATCCAGATGGTTAGAGGAGGAAGCACACGCTTTATGCTTTCCTTTTCAATCCCATGTATCACCATGGTTCCTTGGCAGAAACAGCTCAGCTACCCTTTTCCCTGGCCACGATTGCTTCCAACATATCACTATAATTTTCTCCTTCCCAGTTGATCTGTGTGGGACCACCTCCTCATATTACAGACAAATTACTCCTGAAAGTAACATCTGGGACCACAATTAAATTCATTCACATATCAGATACTGCCCATTACTGGACATAGATACATGGCATGATCTGAGAGTTCATCAAACACTGCCTTGAAAATGAAGTTTGAGGCCTCAAGAGGATGGACACATCCCAATTTTCCTTTCTTCCTTTTGAGGGTTTGATGCAGACAATGCTGTATGATCTAGGAACTTGGGAACTATTTCCACGATCCCCATCTGCATCCCCAGAAAGGATGATAGAAATTTGCCTTTATAGTGTATTTGCAATAATTATAAAAGGTAGTGATAGGATTGTGAAATCACTCAAGTATTTAATGAGCTTTGTTATAAGAATTCATCATGTACTAGGCATGTCAGAAGGGAGAATGAAAGTAGAAAGATGTGTGACATGTGGCTATTGCCTTCATGGACCTTACAGCCTAGGGGAGTAAAAAAGTGCAAGGAAGGCCAGCTGGACCACACAGTAGACACCCAACAATTCCTGACAAAGTTTTAATGAGTGTCTCTACAACATGCAAGTTCGAAGGTTCTGGAATGCAACAGGTATGAGTTGGAGATCCAGCTCTACTACTTGCTCAGGGCAGTGCATTTACTAGGTTCTTCAACCTTATTTTTTCCTGTGTGTAGAATGGGTTACCAGTAACTACCAAATGCCCATGTACTCTATGAAGATTAAAACAACTCACACATGAAAAACATTTACTCTTATGCTTGGCACAGCCAAAACACTCAATGAATTTTGGCTTTTATGATTTTTAAGAACATTTGGTATTACCACAGTAGATGAGTCTTAGGTGATAGGAAAAAAGGGGGTAAAATTGATATCCTTTGTTTTAAATAAACACACTGTACCAGTTTTGGGTGTTTGAAAACAACAAAGGACTTGACAATTCTTAAATATTGGCACCTATTGAAGAAGCATAGTGCTCTATCTAAATTCTATTGACACATTGTGATAGTTAATCTAAGTTGTCAACTTGACCTGATCATGACACACCCAAGATTATGTGATTTTGGGTGTGTAACAGCAGATTAAAGAGAAAGCCCTGCCCTGAATGTAGGCAGCAGAATTCTGATAGGTGCGGACTTAGATAAAAAGGGAGAAGCCACGTAGAGTGTGCGCGACTTGTTCCGAGGAAAGCAGATCTG